>JAUMHB010049354.1:5510-16817 GCA_032359685.1 Pittosporum tobira
TTTTGGTGTAGCAGCTATATTTTGATTCATCCACTCTTCTCAATTTTGTCAATATGTGTGTGTGTGTGTGTGTGTGTATACACATTTATGTTCACGCTTGTCAGTTGTCATATACACGTTACCCGAGGAAAGCACCCACTTCCCTCTCCCCTCACCCCTCATCACCCCTATGCATACTGCAACACCTTATTTTGCTTTTTCTAGCTTTAATTTGATAAAGATTAAGATTTTATCTGCTGCAGTAATTTATCTCAAATGCTATGTTTTTATTTATTTATTTATTTTATTATTAATAATATTATTATTTTTATTATTATTATGTGCGTCTGTGTTGGAACCTTGTGCTATTTCTAAAACTGATTTGTTAATCTGACATTTGGTTATCAATATAATTGCTTTTGCTAATTTCTTTCTAGGGCTGTATGTTTAAGAATTTCCTATTAAATCTGCTATCTCACTTTCCATTTTTTTTGTTTTCAATAATTCCTTTCCTCTTATCTTTGCTCAAAACAGTGTTTTGATTATAGTTTTATCACTATCTTAGGCCACATTATAATGTTGTGATGAAGGCAATTGAGGTGGCTGGTGAAGTTCTACAACTTCCAACAGATATATTTGATGCTGGAGACAATAGAGGGACAATAATTGATAGTGGTACAACCTTGGCTTATCTTCCAGATGAGGTTTTGAGACCAATAATGCAAAAGGTTTGTGATTTATTTGAAGCCTTAACTGACAATTTTTTTCTAGATGTTGGCATTCTGTAAACTTTACTCTCTTTCCTATTCAAAAGCTTCCCCTCTTAAAATAGATTTTGGGTCAGCAACCTGGTTTAAAAACTCATACGAGGGAAGAGCAGTTCACGTGCTTTCTCTACAAAGGAAAGTAAGTCTCCTTACCAAAGGCTATATATCTTTTCATCTCAAATGTAGTAAGTTTTCACTATTCGTTGTCTTATGGTCCTTTTACTTCTACTTTAAATTTATTATATTATTTAGGTGGGTGAGGGGGACATAGAGCCTAACTCAATCCTCCAAGAAGTTGGCCCAAACAGGCTATTGGAGATATTTTCAGCAAGATATATTTTCCTGATTGAATCCTGCATGGTATTTGATCCCCATACCTCCTTGTTAGAGGATGAGAGTCTAGTGCTAGAGCTCATGGGTATGGTCACATATTGTTATAGTAGGATTTTGATGAATAACAAGAATTTTATACTCCCTCCATCTCACATTCTTTTAGTGTGTGTGATCCGGACTTTAAGAGGTACCGGAATTAGATTGAATATTATCTTTAAGAGTATTTGTAATACAGTTAAAACTATAACACATGAATATATTAAAATATACTTCCTTTGTGCCATAAAACATGCAACATGTTTTGACGGTTGTGCGGCATGGAGTTTTAGATGCATGGAAAATATTAGTTCGCTTTGACGGTAATATTTATAATATACTACCTTTGTTCTGGAGTATATAAATTTAAAATTTTAAATATGCTTCAGCAAGCCTTAAAATCCACATTTCACTCACTAAAAAAACCATTGTAAATCATGTGGGAGGGAGTATTTAATTATCCAATGTTATATACATTTTCAAAGACATTTAATTAAACTCTTCGAGTTCTGGAAAAAGGTACATTGAACCTAGACACAACTTCTCTTCGAACCAGCTAATGTTTTTAATCAAGCATCACTTACTTTTAAAAATTCCAATACAAACCATTAATTTCAACACCCCTTCTTATTGCTTTGTTGTTGAAGAATCTCTCATCGGGAAGTGCCTTTGTGAAGATGTCAGCCACTTTTTCTCTGATATGCAATGCTTTATGTCTACCACAACATTTCCAACACTCTGTTATGAAATATGCCTGACGTCGATTTGTGTTGTTTGACTATGATGAACTATAGTTTTAGGCATATTAGTGGCTCGAATGTCTTTCAAGGTTCTTCAAAGGCAAATAATATGTGAGGTCTCTAGTGATACTGTATATGAAGCATTAAGTTCAATAATAATAGAGCCAAGCAGTGATTACTGTATCAAGTCAGATATTTGTGTTCAATAATAATAGAGCCAAGCAGTGATTACTGTATCAAGTCAGATATTTGTGTTTACTTTGCTATGTTAAAAAGAAAAGAAAAGAAAAGAAGAGCAAAAGGAAAATCAGTAAATGATTATCTGTCTGAAAAGTCTTTATTTAGTAAAGCATCAATTAATGGTAGTCATTTACGATTTTGAAATCATTTAAGTATAGACTTGTACAATGTTTTTCTTCTGGCCAGGCTGACGTTGCTTAATGTATTTTACCATCTGAGTGTCATTTTAATCCAGTGATATATAATTTTGCCGTTACTTCTTTTTTGGCTGTTGCAGTGTTGATGATGGATTTCCGGTCATCGCCTTTCACTTTGAGAATTCAATTTCTTTGTCAGTTTATCCCCATGATTATCTATTTCCAGTTGATGTAAGTGTTCTTGGTTCATGAGCTTTAGACATCTAAGACTGTTTCCCGATGCAGTAACATGGTTATTTCTCTGAGGTTCCTAGTCTCAAATATGTAGGACCATCATCGAATGTGACTTGTGAATTCTAGGGTTTTGGTACAAAAAAGTAAATAGAAATCAACCAGATATCATTATTGTGAACATCTCCAACCCCGGCACTTTACCTAGTGAAAACTCTGTACCACACTTCCAGTCACACTGGAAACAAACATCCCATCCGCCCGCCAGATATTGACAATCAAGGCAAGGAAGGCTATTCTTAGTTAATCTAATTATAAGTTAAGGTAGCTTTCACCATCTATTTTTGTTTTTTCAATTACGAGAGACTCAATTGTCAGTTGCCAAGGTATGCTTTTGCAAGCTAATTTCTTTTCAATTAAGGCTGGGTACCATTGCTGAATCAAACCAAGAAACTTAGATCTGGTCAAAATTTGTCGGTTCGAGATTGACTAAATCCTAGCGACGACTCAATGCAAATCTTGCCTAACCTGAATCTCCCATGAATTCCTTATTGGGTTCTCTGGGTTCTAGGACAAATCCTTGTTTCAGAGCTTCTGATATAAAATGTTTGTTTGGTCTTTTGTACCCCATTACTAATACTTTCTTTCAGGGGTGTAGACCTCAGAAATTCCTCAATCCAGATATTTGTGTTAAACGTAGCGGGACCTATCCGTACTTGTTACTTAATTTCCCCATGCCCTTAAGTCTTCCAATAGTGGAGGTCTGACATTTTATTTTCATAGTTTATTAGACTTTGTACGACACTTACTATGCTTTAGGTAGCCATTGATGTGTATTTGCTCCTTTTCTCCAGTGTGACATCATTTCCTAATTATTGTTATGATATTCCCTACATATTTTAATTATTTCCTTTTTGGTTGTATGAATGATCTTGCAATTATTACTTAAAAGTTACAGCTTTAACTTTTGCAGGATGAAGAGCAGTGTATTGGTTGGATGAACAGTGGGCTTCAAACAAAGGATGGAAAGGAGCTAACTCTCTTGGGAGGTACACCTAAAAGTTACCTGTTTTGTTATTGAGCTCTTTAGAGACCCTCAAGCATATTTTTCTGGTTAAATAGACTGTCATGTAGGGTTGTGAGCTATCCAGATTATCTGTGAACTTCCCGAATTTGGCTCAAAAACTGCATGAGTGACTTAGCTCATATAAAAAAAGAGTGGATCCTGAGAATTTATGTACAATAGCTATCAGTTGTTGGCTAGTTGACTTTCATTACTTATGAAAGAGCACTTCTGATGAAAAAGAAAAGTTAAAAACTCATGCGGCCATCAGTGCTTTATGTATAGTATGGCTTTTGAGATAGAACATTAGTTTTAACTAATTTGATATGAAACTTGCAACTTAATCTTCTCTTTTCTTTGAGCCTATTTCACATTTTTATTGCAGATATTGCACTATCAAATAAGCTTGTTGTTTATGATCTCGAGAATCAAACTATCGGATGGACTGACTACAATTGTAAGTACACCATACTCATGTTCTTATATACATTTGTTGAAATTATGAAATTTTTTCTAAATATCTAATTTAGTTTTTATCTTTTCCAACTTTTTTATATTGAAAATTTACTTGCCTCTGGACACAAATATATTTGTTTACCGCCTTTTCTATTGCATCTTCTTCTTTTTGTCAGTAACTTGAATAATAGCTCTCTTACATGCGTCATGTTTGTAGTAGTCCCAGATATCTTCTGCATAGAATCTTTCCTTTACTTGAAATGTTAATTGTGTCATCTTAATTGAAATATTCGGATGTGCACTTTCTGATTCGAGAGAAAATACCCTTGAAGACTGGGATTCTTTATATTTTATTCATGGTGAATTAATTAATTTCATGTATTTTTATTTATTATTTAGAGTAGTCTAATAGTTTGTTTTGAATAAGCTTTAGATTAAGTTGATTCAAGTAAGGAGTAGAAATTTTCAAATTAATATTTGAAAACTTATTAATCGATTATGAGTAGGATTCTAATTTTAAATTCTATAAGTATTAGGATTTTAAGTTTTCAAATTCCTGTAAGGAGTAGGATTAATGTGTAGGTATCTATAAATACCACCCTATGATGTACTCCTAAAACAATATCTTATTATCAAGTTATTTAATAATATTTGAGATTGTTTTTTCTCTTTTGCTTGTGGATGGATTCAAGGCTCTCTAGTAGATTCTAAATTATTTACCTAGTGGATTCTAGGGTTCGTAAACTAGAACGATATATAGTGTTTCAAACCGCTTCCGTTATGTGTCAGGAAATCCTAGTCTTCATGGATATTTTATTTTTTTATATTTTAGTATTCATGGTGAATTAATTTATTTTATGTATTTTATTTATTATTTAGTTGATTTAACTTAGGAGTAGAAGTTGAGAAAATAATCGATTAATAAGTTTTCAAATATTAATTTGGAAATTTCTACTCCTTACTTGAATCAACTTAATCTAAAAACTTAATCTAAAGCTTATTCAAACTAAAACTAAACTACTAGACTACTCTAAATAATAAATAAAAATACAAGAAATAAATTCACGATGAATACTAAAATATAAAGAAATTCTAGTCTTCATGGATATTTTCTCCCTCATCACTTTCATGACGAAAGAGAATGAGATATGAATTGTGCACATCTGAATTAAGACAATCTATTGACTTATCTGATTCATTTCTTCGGTTCTGTGAGGTCACTTCTCCCTTTTTGTTATTCTAGTCCACTCTTTCAGTCTTTTTGTCCCTGCTGGACTTGGGAGAATCCATGGAGGGATGATATTGACAAATCAATAGGTAACGTTAAGCTAATTAGGGCCTAATGAGACAAGTACTTGGGGGAATAAATGTGCAACTGTAATTTTCTTACCTATAGAGGTAGAAGAATTCAGAATCATTTTAGGGAAAATATTTGATAAGATAGTATCTAGGGTAGTGCACAAGGTCAAATGATCAATGCCCTCATTATATCTCAATTCAAAATAACTTGACAAAATGACGCTTTTTATTCCAAACTATTCGAATAGGTGGAAAACAAATCCAAATGTAGAGTAAACAAAGAGCAAAGATAAAACTGAAGAAAATAAATTAAATCAAATTTAATAAAAGAAATGCAAGAATTAGGACCAATAAATAATTAAAATAATACTCCATATATGTAATTTTGTATGGCAAACATGAGAAAGAACAATATAACACAACAGGACTTGAAGGCTTGACTGTGTTTTATAACCAAGAATTTGGGACTGAGATAGCAGAAGACAGAATATGGGATGGAGAAAAAGCAAGATTGAGGAGTGCGAAGTAAGAAGTAAGATGAAATATGGAGAGGAAAGAGACAAAAATTGTGCTCCAGGTTCTATAAATTAATTCTGATGATGAGAGCTTACAGCTCACTCATATATATGTAGTACTTAGGTGCACATGTTAACCTTAACCTGCATCCTTATGTTGCGTTTGGTTCTCATTCCCTAAGAAAAATGAATGAAATAAAATTTTATATTGAAATTGATTAGTGGTTGGAAGGAAAAATGTTGTTATTCTTAAAAACTTTTGTTGAAAATGAAGAGGATGAGGGAATGAGAAGTGAATGCTTATTCCTTTTGGAGGAGGAGGTGGGTTTCATCCATTCCATTCCTTCTCTCATTTTCAACTTAAATTATAAGACTAGATAACCATTTCATTCCAATCACCACTCAATTTCAATGTAAAATTTTATTTTATTCCTTTTCCGCAGGGAATGGGAACCAAACGCAACATTAGGAAAATTGTACACTAATAACAGCTGGAATTAAAAGGTATAGCAATAAAAATATTGGCTACTCTAATTATTTAAATAGTTTATTACTCCATATTCAGCTCAGCTTATCACTTTCAACCGTTAGTTGATAGTTCACTGCACAAATTTTGTTCTATGGTTAACAGAGACTTTTGGACCCCTCAAGCTCTTTACGAGTGATGTCTACTGGATTTACTAATATACATTGTACAGAAATAGCAAATTTGGGTAAAACCAACTTTGAGTCTAGTTGTGCAGAAGCTCGTTCTGGTTGATTCTCTCTGTGAAGATAAAGCTTGAGTGGTGTGGTATGTGGTTGTTTAGTTCCAAGCAATTATATATATATAGCACGCAAGCAGGATTGAAACAATCCTGTTTCGTGATAAAGGTTAATTGCATATTAACAGATAACTGTAACACCCTTTTTCCCTCTACTTTCTATCTGTTTTGCATAGGTCAACGGTTTTCATTTTGTTTCAAGAATTTAGTTGCAACTTGCTTGCTTAAAACTATGAAGCTTTTAGTCATTTTTTTTAGACAATTTAATAATTTTAATTGCATGACATTTCCTACACTGTTGTTTTGTGGTTGATTTCAGGCTCTTCGAGCATCAAAGTGAAAGACGATCAGTCTGGACATGTGTATTCTGTTGGCGCTCATAGTCTTTCCACTGCTTCATCTAGCAGCCTTAACATGAGGAAGATGTTGTCATTGTTGTTATTAGTGGCCATCTTGTACGCCTTGATATAATGAGTTCGTCACATGAAGCAGAATCTCCGTACAGCTTTGTTGTACCATAATATTTTATGAAACTCAGGTTGATATGATTCTTTGGATATTTTCTGTTATGGCGACTGTGAAAGCTGCCCCAAAAGGATTCAAAAATGTCACCTCTAGTGTCATCTTTTATTTGACTTCATTTTAGAGCAATTGTGTGTTAGAAGCTATATAACTGGCCTTGAGATGTAGAAAGAGGATGAAAACTTTATTTCAATTTTTTCATTTAATTATTTATATACTAAGGAACTTTGTTGATGAAATATATTAATACTTGTAACAAGTTTTTTTTTTTTTTTTTTGGTTCTCCTTCCAGTGCTTGGTATTTCATTTGGGGTTCAACAAATTCGGAATCAAGTTTCTGTTGGGCCCATAAAGGGAAATTCTCATAACATCGTTTTTTTGTCGTGCACAATATTCGAACTCGAGACTTTGTTCATGGGGGGGCAGAGTTTTTTTTACTCGGCCTCAACATTTGGTGTAACGAGTTTCTTTATTTGCTTCCAAAGCATTATGTGTGAAAAAATATGATTTTATTTAATTTTTTTGTTGCTCTTTTTGGGGTATTTAATTTTGGAACATATATATATAATGGTTGAATGAAAGTAGTTTTCGAAAACGAATGTAGTTGGAATTTACCAATGGAATAAAATATAATTTCATAAGGAAATGTTTTGACAGAGTGATAGGTAAACCTGTAGTCAAGGTTGATGGCAGTTGGGGAGCAAAGGATAAGGCAGAAGCAGTAGGAGGTTGGAGAACGTTTTAGGCATAGAGATTCCCTTTTTGGCAAAATTTGTGCTAGCAGAGGCTATGAATCTTCTAAAGGCTCTGATTGAAATGGAATATGGGTACATCATGTAGTTCTGATGTACCAATACATGAAGATACTCATTTGACCACATATATAATGACACGTGTAATAGGCCCCTAAGACTACTCATGTTTCAATCCCAAAAACAAAAAACAAAAAGAACAAATGCACGAAAAAATGAAACGATTTCACAAGTTTTCAGGAGAGCCTCATGATCTGTTTGACCAATCTCATGACATTTTTGACTAGTTTTATAGTGTGTATTTTGACAATTTATTAGTCCATTAGTGTAAAAAAAATTATGTTAATTATTCTTTTTATTGTTTTGAAATAAAAAATTTGGACACATATTTCAATAAAAATTTGTGGTGTTTATTTGAGCAAGAAGAAATTTATGAAAATAATTAAATTTGTGGTTTAAATTTGTCATTTTTTTTTTTTTGAAATGGGGGAAGTATGTAACTACAGTATTTTAAGTTATATAGTTATTAGGATGCTGATTTCTACACTCTATATTAATCTTGCACACTAAAAAATAAATGGAATTCTTAAATTATCCTTATTAAGTTAAAAACTAACTTAAGCATTCAGCATGTTCAAAAATAATACATTAAAAACTTAATCCCTTTTTAAGTATACGAGATGAAACAAACAGTAATCATTTACCAATGTCCTATTACTTATTTTCTTGTAACTCATAAATAGTCTGTATCACTATTGACATTAATGTTACCTACATTGTCAATATTGTTACCCATAGTAATTATAATGTCCCACATCTTTATATTATAGTAATATTGTTACCTACACTGTCAATATTGGACTACGCAGATGGCTCGTTCAAACGACGCAGTTAACGGCTTGGTCAACGACTGGTCAACGTCATCCCGACTCGAACTAAAGTTTTCAGACGGCGGTGCGTGGAGGCGCGTAGTGAGGCGCGAGGGCTCGTGGGAGAGTAAAGCAGAGGCCAAAAACTTCTGGCGGCGCGTGGCTTGTCCAAATGAGGCGATCTTTGCAGTTCTAAGATTCTCTTGACAAAAGGAACACAATGATATGAAAAATATCTTATATCGAAGATGTTTATGGGTGGTCCGAACTTGAAGGAATGAATAGAAGGTTAGGTTTACGGCAGTAAGGCGACTGTTGCTAGTTTATGATGCCAAAGAAGGCTCTGATACCATGTAGAAAGGTATAGCGGAAACAAAACATGTTTATTGAATATATTATATAATGAATTATAAGAGGAGTATGAAAGTAACCTAATTCTAAGCTCTAATGGAGTTATACAGGTCCATAGACTTCTTATTTATTTATTATATTAACACTCTGGATGATCGAGATACATATAAGAGTTAAAAATCTAAGAAATTAATGACCATGACCATATATATCGATCCATCCATCCATCATTAGGCTACGCTAGGCTCGATCTATAAATTCATTTCGATCCAAAGTGGGATGCAGGTATTATCAGGTTCAGGAAGTGCTTCATCCACAATTACAAGCAACTTATTTTTAGACAATCTCAGATGTAGCACTGATTTTAGAACAAAAATACGAGTATTCAAATGCGGACATAATTTGTAAACGGCGTACCATCTAATTAATTTAAATGTTGATGACCTTTGTAGCACGTACACTTGGCTTGATTGTGCCTTAATTGCTATCTTTAATTAGTGAGTAACATTAGTCATATATTATTGTGCCTTTTGTGTCACATTCCATATTCTTCTAATTACCACTATATATTGATTGGATTTGAGAAACGGTTTGTTTGTTCAATGAGAATACGACCTCTTAAATTATTTAGGTTTATTCAAGTTCATCCCATTTACATCTCTCTCTCTCTCTCTCTCTCTCTATATATATATATATATAATGTTGCTCTCTACTCCTTACGTCCCAAACTAAGTGAAACATTTATAAATATTAAGAAATGTGTTGTCTAAATTGCTCTTAGTGTTACTCTCTTTCAATTCTAAATTAATAATCGATTTGTCTTCATTCACACGGATTAAAACCAACAATAAATATTAGTGTATAATTTTATTTTTATCATTTTATTAAAAGTTGTGAACAAGAAATAGAAGAAACATAAATAATTTTAGTGAATTAAACTTCTTTGGAAAGAGAAAAGAAATTAAGGGTAGTGTAGAAAAATAATTGTTATATTTTTTTTTCAAAAATTATGAACGATAATTAATTTGAAAAAAAAAAAAAATCTCCTTCTAAAAAGACTCCTATTTAATTTGAAATGGAGGGAGTATAATTTTACATAATTGAGTAATAGTTAAAGTGGTACGACATAATATTAGAATAACAGTTAAAATACTGGATTATATTGTTAGAATATTAATTGACGCGGTGTGTTATATTTGATAAAATAAATTATATAATTTATATTCTTAAATTTTTTAAAAAGAAAAAAAAAAAAGCTTAGCAATAAATTTGAAATATTCAAGTATTTTACTTAATTTAAGACGGGAAGGAATATGTAATAATAACTTTGATTTGTCCGTAATCATTCATACTCTTCATTAAGCACAAAAGGCCTCGTGTTTTTCACCAAACCTAGGAGAAATATTACTCGTATTTTGACACATTTGAACCTTTGTATGTATCTTTTCATTTATTTATTATTTATTTTAATTTTTTTTTAATTATATTTAAATCACTTTCAGGATTGAACACCATTATGGTAATGGACATTAGTGGGTTGGACCACAAGGTGGTTGGTTGTCTGGTTGGACATCAACTTCTCCATCCAACTCATGAATAAAACGCACATAAAGAAATTCAACGCAAATTTATTTTGTCATATGGGTCCCTCCCTCCCTCCCTCGCCCCACCCACCCCCCTCCCCCCCACGATTACGTCAGAAAGTTGACCCCACACACTGCATTGCACTTGCGTTGTTTCCTCGAAACTCACGCTCTATCATATCATCATCATTGGAAGTTCCCCCTTCCGTGATTCTCTTCCAGCTCCAGCCACAGATCCTCCGTTTCAACTCATTTTTTGATGATCATGTGTCATGGATTTAAAAATACAATATATATATATATATATATATTAAAATTTCATAATATTATAATATTTTAATTTTGATTAAAAATATAAAATTAAAATATATTTAAAAATTATTTTGTATCATAAAATTTATATCATATCCTTTTAAAATGTTTTTTTTTTTTTTTTTTGTTGTGGAGTGGGGGAAGTCATAAATTAGGAGGCGATGACTTCATTGCCACTGTGTTGTTTCCATCAATTTTCCCTCTAATTCCAAAACAGGCGTCAAAAAGGCTTTACTAAATACAAATTCAAAAAAGTCATAAATCCTTTTCTTGTTTTATTGTCCCAAAATAGTGGTCAGATCCAATGATATATATATATATATATATATATATATATATATATATATATATAATAACT
>JAUMHB010049376.1:0-16809 GCA_032359685.1 Pittosporum tobira
AAAATAATTCGACTAGAGGAATAACAAAAGGAAGATTTTTATTTATTAAATCATTCTCAAATATTTGGGTTCTCACAATACATGACTTTACCACACAGGTAAACACCAACAATATCACACGTCTTTGCTCCCGGCTAAAGACAATCATAATTTAACAATTCTGCCACATAGACTAATAATATAATATTTGTACGCCCTTGCCACTCAGGCTAAAGCACTCACAATCAATTTGAATTCAAAACCTGATGATCACATAAATAATTAAGATGCGACTTTCAACATCTGTAACAAAAGTAGTCGAATATCAACAAGATAAGAATCAATGAATTTAGAAATTATTGTTACTCAAAGAGTAGTAACAATGGATTAACAATCAAATTGTCAATATATGTTTAAGGTCAAATATAATATTCGATCTCAAGAGTTTCAAAGTTGAATAAAGTGTTTTCAGTCAAAAGAATCTATTCAAAACGAAATAATAGCATAACGTAAAGGTCAAATGATATTCCTTCCAGTGGAAACAAAAGGATGGTACTTTTTACCTTAACGCATATCCCATAAAGTTATGTTTTATTATGAATAGTTGACCTAAAAATCATTTTACGTATTATAATATAATCAATGATAAAAATATATTTAAGTATATATTTTGACCATGGTTTTACAAGTTCGTCAAACACGAATTTATAATATAAAATAATTTTATAGCTTATTTTTTCTCCTCCAACACCATACTATTTAATATAAATAAATTTCATAAAATACAAAAAATATTGAGTTCTTACAAATTATATTAGTATTATAATCTAATTAATTCTATAATACACTTGTTATTATATATATATATATATATATATATATATATATATTTGTCATTTTAATTAATTTCATTATAGGCATGTTATTTATTTAGCAACATAAATATTTTATTTGATTATTTAAGTAATAGTATTATTATACTCCCTCCGTTCAAAAAAAGATGAGTAAAATATAAAAAATACGTAAATTAAGAAAACTAACTTTTTAGGAGAGAGTATATTTTTTTAACAAAATTATCCTTACAAGTGTATTTTATAATAATAGAGTGAGAAAAAGAGAGTTTTGATGTGATAAAAAGTGAGAATAAGAGAGTAATTGTAAACTAAAAGTGATAAATTAAGTCATTCTTTTTTAGACAATGAAAATGATACTTGGTCTCATTCTTTTGTGGACAGATGGAGTATTACATATCACATTTATATATAATATAATATATTATATTTAATATTTTATACTATAATATATCTTAGAATTATATTAATTTTATTCTGTTATAATTATATTATATTATATTATATTATATTATATTATATTATATTATATTATATTATATTATATTATATTATAATTAATTCTATAATACACTTGTTATTTTATTAACAATATATATATATATATATATATATATATATATATATATCTCTTTTTATAATTTTTTTATATTTGTAGTAATATGACATTATAATTAAAATTAATCACCACACACATGATGCCATCTTAGCATAATTTAACCATGATTAGGTGTTTTGGTATTTTTGGGTTAATTTGTCATAAATTAGAATAAATTACGGTTACTTTTGCAAATAAAATAGTTAAATGATAAAACTTAAAAAAAAAAAAAAAAAACCAAAAACCAAAAACCAAAAGTTCGATTTTTTTTAGTGATTAAGGAAAATTAAAACTTAATTTAATTTGGGATAAATATTAGACATTATTAAGTCTATAATAGTGGTGAAAAAATTCATCAAACTTAATTTAAAATTCTTACAAATAAGAACTCTCATGTCTTAATTAACCGTTGAGTTAAAATTTTGTTAGCTACCACACCGAGGTACTTGAATACACTGGCACACGCCGAATTCCGGCCAAAAGTTAAGTTGCGCAAGAATAAAGGAAGGAAATTGAGAATTTTGAAACTTACGAAAGAGATATATTGTAAAGCTTCGAACTTTTAGGATCAAATCAGATAAAAGTAAAACTTGGAGAAACCGAATAAACAAAATTTGGGGGTCTAAGGAATAAATAATGAAGTTTAAAGAACTTAAAAAATATGTTTCAAAGAGCTAGTGTCTCATTCCTGCTGAAGATAACGAGATCTGCGACGCCATCTATCTATCAGTCCATCGCTAGTGACAATCATTTTGGTTTGGATCTTCAAATTAACTGTGTGATTCCACGACATCGTTTCAAGGTTTGTTCTCTTCCTTCTTCACCATCTATTTCTCCTTCTACCAATTCGGAATGTAATCTTTACCTCAAATTGTTCTGGGTTTTATGTTTTTTATAATTCAACTTATTTTGCAATAATGGTATCTGCCAAGAGTAAAACATTGCCTCAGTTAAAACTAATCTTTGGTTCGTTAATTAACTCGTATTTGTTTAGAACTAATTTATTTTTGATCTGGATGGTTTTGGGAGGGTCAAATGTAAGCAGATTTACCTCTACTTATAGATATAGAAGCTGTTTTGGTGACTTCAACCCATCATAGAGTATTCTACAAGTGAGAACTTTGACCATTGCACTAAACACGGTGTTCTGTTAAAGAAAAAATTGTTCCACAAAAAAAGTTCTATTTTCACAATGTGTGTAAAACGACACAATGAGTTAGGATCACTATAATTTCACTATCATGCTAACCACCACTGACGAATCAATCCTTTTCTTTTGGTTCAACTAGCAATCATTATATTTAGGGTAAGCATAAAATAGAAATATATCCTTAATTTTACCAGTGGGACTCCTTTTGGTGGCCATATAAAGTAGTAAGTTTGCTTTGGTGGTTATTTCGACGTACGCATTCTTCAATTCCCAAAGTTAGGCTTGGTGGATTAGATTCTCCTACTATTAGACTTTGTAGTCATGAGTAGCATGCCTTTGGATTTGTTGATCGTGTTGGTCGTTATGTTATTGAGATGCTGCTGTTGCATGAAGTTGATGTTTGTACTTGGGTCATCTTAGGGAAGTTCCAAGGCTAGTACTGAACATGTTTCCAAAGTCAGTCTTGTAGGGGAAGATTCAACATTGTAATGTGGGGATGTGCGTGATTGCATTATTTGGACATGAATAAGAAGTCTGTTATTCAGGAAATAGATTTTTTTTTTACGGAGTGCACTTTAATGCTTCTTACTCTGTTTAAAATCTGCAGTATGTAACAAAAGCATATTATTATTTCACTAATAACATTAAAAGAAATCGACCATTGTGAAGAACCTGAACCTCATCACAGTGATCTGGAGTTTACATTGGACAGTGCTAGCCTCTTTCTCTCTGATATTGTTTTCATATATTATAGTTTTTTAGCAGAACAAATATATGGCTTAACCCCTTCATTGCAAGAAAAATCTCAAAATATCTGTTGATATGTTAAACACCTTCTCAAGTATTATTTGAAAAATATGTAGATTTAAGAATTTTCTATAAATAAATGGATCTCATTTTTAAAAGATTGTGTTACGTCAGGTTATAACAAGCCCACTTTGTTAAATGCTTTTAATCCCTGGTTTAATCTATTTATGGCAGCACGAGTTACCAACGGTTTTGCCTGGTTTCACTAGTGAACGCAATTTGAAACAGAAACATGTGTAAATAAAACATGCCTTAAAAGACATGAAACTAGAAGCACTTACCAAGCAAACGATAACATCGTGTACTGAATTGAGTACTTTGTCACTTAATTGAGTACTTTGTCACCTATAACTGATTCCACGTGCACTCACGATAAGATTCATTCTGTTTCTGGAAGGATCAGCTATAATTTTCGGTATGGAAGAGCTAAAATCAGCTTTGAATGAGCACATGGATCTAATGGCGGATCTAGTTGAGAAATTCACGGCCGAAATTCGTTCTGGAATGCGACCAGCCTATGATAACTTCATTGGATTCTTCCACGCCATTGACTGGAAGGTATTGTCTCTTTCTTCCACCTATCGATTTTTAGAACACTGCTGGTGACTTTTCTGACTGTCATCGAGTCCCCTTTATTTTCCAATATAAAGCCTCTAAGGCCGTAATCTCATTTGGACGCCCCCCATTTGTCAATCACCCCTACCCAGCGTTTTCTCCTATCGACATTTGCCCCTTTCTTGGCCTAATGATTCCCAAATTCTCCACCTTGCTTATTCTTTGAGGCTATTTACGACAATCTTTCCCCATATCAACCCCTTAACCCTCCACCATTTCTCCAAGTCCATTAAATTTTTAAACACTCTATCTTTATTATCCACATACAAATTTTCTGAAACCCCCAATGGTGTCGTTAATCAAGTGAGACAACCTGTGGATTCCTTCAACCTGGCTCCCTCCAGTCCCCCATCACTTAGCCAAACCTGTTTCACAAAAATAAACTGAACCTTATTACCTGCTTCCAATCAAGTTCACTCGTCCTCATGGTTGTCCTTGTAACTTTATAAGCACGACATGTGCTTTTCATTACTCAGTGTGGTTTTCTTTTGTTTTTGCTGCAGGAACCTTGGTTGATGTGCCTGATGGTATTCTATGTTGTTTTGCTTCTAATAACAATCATCTCAAGGAAAAATGTCAATTTCCAGATGTGCTTGTTCCTTCTTGCATGTAAGTTCATTGTATCCGAAATGATCAAATATTACCATGCATCGATGGAGTGGTGTATCATTTCTTTATATCAGTTTCATTTACGGGTGATAGTATTATCTGCTTTTTTTAAGCTTCCCCTTCTGTTGATGTTCTGCACACTTGCTAGTATTTATGAGAGGGTTGAAAACTAAGAAAAGAACTGAACAAAGAGGTTAAGCGAACATTATTATTATGCTAGGTCTTTATAGGATCTCTTATATTATTCTAAATACCAATATGTTCTTTTAAAGGAAACCCCTTCCTGGAAACTACTCATATTTCTTCCCATATTATTTTTCATTTTTGAAATAAATAACAATTCAACTTGTAGATATCTCTGTCCTTGTGCATAATATTTGATTTTAGTTGCAGTATATATTATACTTGACTTGTGGACATGGACCCCTTTGGTGCTCCTTTCTTGATCAAAAATCTAGGTTTTGCTGGTGTATTTGCATTTTATGGACTTCATCTACCAGCCACTCCGAATGTGTAAATGATTTAGACACGGAAGATCTTCATCATTTTTATAATTCTATTTGTATTTTCAGTTTTCACATTGAAGGGTAGAAAGTTCAAATTACTCTATAAAGACATAATGTCAATTGTTTTTTTTTCTTGTAATTTTTTCATGCTAATAAGAAATAATAGAAAATTGTAGCATTTACATTCCTAGCATTATTCACAAGGTTGTGAGATCTAGTATTCTAGTTACAACTGCTCTATCAACCTTTAAAATTTTACACCATACCAAAATACTACTAAGATAGATAATATCCCTAATAAGCAACTTCAAGTTAGAGGAAACACCCACAGCATGACTGCACAAGTCAATGATCTGTTGTGAATCTGTAAAAACTGCACGCAATCCCATCCTTTAGGCAAAGCCCACAAAATTGCTCTATGTAGAGCTAGAGTTTCCAAATGAAGAGCATACACTCCCCTTCATGGAATACCCCATCCTTGCATTTAGTAGTATTCCAATTTTTCAACAAAAAAGATAGTATTCTCTTTCCACTGCAAGCTTAGTTTCCACTTGCAGATTAACTTTGCAAATTGATAATGGTTTGAATAGTAAATTGGAAACTGGATTCACTGTAAGGATTGATGTGTTTCAGTGGGTGGTGTATATCTTGCTGAGAGGATTAATGTCCTTTTGGCTTACAACTGGAAAAGCTTTGCAGGCCAAAACTATTTCGACCCACATGGACTCTTCCTTTCGGTTCTCTGGTCAGGACCTCTTCTTGTCATCGCAATAATAATCTTGGTGAGTCTCTCCCCTCATTCTCTTACTTTTTTCCATATACTCCCTTCGTTCTACAGAAGGAGTAGCATTTGTAAAATTGACAAACTTTGAGATACATTTTTATCCCTTGTTTAACCCTAAATATAACAATTGCTTGATAAGTGGTGATGGGAGATAAGTGGTGGTGGGATTACAGCTAAATAGTGATGTTCAACTTAAAGGACCTATTGTCATTTCATACTACCATCATTGAAAGTTTAAAACAAAAACTTTTATGTGGAACAAAAGAAATTGAGAAATGGGACTAATGTTGTGGGACGGAGGTAGTAGTTGCTTTCTTTCTGACACACTTGTATTTGGTTTCCATTCCAGGTGAACTCGCTGATATCTGTATGTCAACTTATCGTACGATGGAAGAGAGCTGAGCTCAGACACCGCGCAAGACTTACTCGTGAGAAACGGGAATGATTTACTCGCCCTTTCTACGCAGACACCCCTATGTTTTCTAGTTTGATGAGAGGTGGATTCTATCGTCTTTAACAGCAGTTTCTGTGATGAACTAAACTTTTTTGTTGATCCTTTGTACAACACTAGGGCTTAAATAGTATTATAAATATTAATTTAAGGACATTGAATGCATGGTCAATATTTGGGATTGAAATAATGCAATTTTGCTAGTGAAGTATTAAGGATTTATTGAAGTCAAACTTAAGGAAGTTGTTATGAGTTTTATGGCAGACAAACTTAAGGAAGTTCTTATCAAGTTAAAGGCTACTCTCTTCTTTTGTGCGGACGATGTATGTCGTTATGGGTCTTTGGGAAGTACACTGGCTGATGAAAAACTGTAGCATTGTATTTATGGTACGGATTGTTGTACCTTGAAATTCAAGGTAGAACAACTTTTGCATAAGTAGTTGTACTTTGGAGTTTATTTTACTACAACTTATACAGAAGGTGGCCCACTATTGACATTTGTTTTTATGCAGTAGCGCGTATCAATTTTCCACTTGAAATATTATTGCTTTTGTATTGAAGTAACAGTTAATGGTTAAATTTGAGAAGTTGGGGGGCGTGAAACATGTACGCAGCAGTTGTGTGCACTGTAGTGTATCAGAAGCCAGAAGGTGTTATTCTTGTTCTACATACACATATTTTCTAGTGTACATAACATACATCAAGAGGTAAACCTCCTAACGCACACAGGTGTGTAGACTATGGCGATGCCCCTTTTTCTGAAAATTTAAAGCTTTGGAACATAAGAGTACCATGGTTGAAAGTAGAGGTACATGTTGGCCTGAAATTTCTATTGCATACAAGTGCCAACACCAGGATGACGCCCCTTTTTCTTTAAATTTAAAGCTCTGGAACATTAGAGTACCATATTTGAAAGCAGGAAGTACACGTCGTATGAAATTTCTAATGTACTGCTACTAAAGTAATCGAATATAACATAGCAGCCCCATACAACAACTGCTCCAGGAAAAAAGATTTATTCACGGCCAAGAAAATACTTGTACATAATGGAGTTTTTTTGCCTAGGAAAAGCAATGCTAACAAGAAACAAAGGACCCTACAACCAACAATTAACCAAAGTTTTACTGCAGCAAATTTAATTATCAATCTTAATTAACAGAACTCGAATCTCCTCCATTTTTTCGAGTAAAACTACAATTACCCGAAATTAGGAAAGAAAGAGAACTCTCAGTATCTTCAAACGGAGGTCGAGGGAACTCCTGAAATCCACCAAGACTATCCGTATCAAAGTTCAAAGGAGAGAAAATGCTAGTATCATCATCAGCAATCCCCTTCACATCCATAACATTTTGAAACGTGTTTGAACTAAAATTGAAAGTTTTTTCCCCATGATCATTTGGCTCAATCAATCCTCTGTTCTCGTCCGCAGGAATTGCTGGGGTGTGGCCTTGGAAAAGACTAATATGTCCGAAAAGCTTGTCTTTTCTCGAAAAAGTGGTCCCACAAGAACAAAGCCATTTATCTCTCCCACAATGCTTCTCATGTGTTTTCAGATCTGCCATTACCGAAAACTTTTTGGCATTGCATCGACTACAAGTGTAGCTTTTATCACAATGGGTCCTCTTATAATGGTTTTTAACACATAAAATAGTTTTCAAAGGTTGAAACTTTTTATGATCTTTATTTCTCTTGCAGCCAATGTAAGGGCACGAGTACCTTTTCACAAGCACTGGCTCAGATCCCATTTCCTTGTGGGGCTTAGCTAGGGCTGCCGGAGTTTTGTACTCATCCCCATGACCTCTCATGTGCATTCGCAAATTCGCATCCCGTTTGAATCCCTTTCCACATATCATACAAAAATGAGTGTGAGGAGCAAGAATTTCTTCTTTTTCGAGTTGCAAGATTTCGTAAGACCCAGGAGGTAAATGTTCTCCATCATCGGCTTCTTCTTCATCCTTCATGTCATGTTCTTCATCCTCTACCTTGTGCACATTATTATTTCCAATTCCCGAGGAAGGAAATGTATTTCCGGAAGGATTGCCAGAGGAAAACGTATTTTTGGCTGATGGGAGAAGACTACCAGCAGCTGAGATCAGTTGAACAATAATAGAAGCGATATCAGCATTAATTAGCTGTTGTTGCTGAGTTACAAGTTCTTGGGACCCACCCATAACTTCCGCTCTCTTACCAACAACCAAATGCACCAAATCTTGGAGTTGATGGATTTTTTGTTCCAAGATGGAGAGGTTGGTTAGCATCACTCGCGGATCCCAATCACTATTTTTTATTGCGTCACGAATGCCATTCATTTGACCATCAAGTTGACCAAGGATTTTGATTGGGGCTTCAGAAGGTTTGTTGAATTCAGGAAATTGTTGTTCGATCCTCATTGTGTAATCTATAAGTGAAGGATTTTCCCATTTTTGCTGATTTTGCTGAGAACTGAAACTGATGAAAGGTTGGTGCTGATCAGGAGGGACCTTTTTCTGTTGTTCATTTTGGGTGGAAGAAGACGACTTTGTCCAAGATTCTGCACTTAGCCTCTTCTGAAGATCCATTTTTAGATTTTCTTTTTTAATAGCACAAATCGAATGCTAAAAATCTGCATCGAAAATAAAAAGGGTAAATTAGAATCTGTCAGCAGAGTCAAAGAAAAACGAGGTCTAATTAAAACATATGCATAAAAATCTTCTATCTATACATCTGCATATAAGTCTTTTATCCATTGAGCTTCACATCAACCTAAAAATCTCATCTTTCTTCAATCTTAATCATATTGACCAAGATCCCACCAACGTAATCCAAAGTATATTCCAATAAAAATCTTATACACTAATACTACCAAAAAATTATTACCCATATTTCATTTCAAGATATCAAAAGATATGAATAAAGTCAACACATACACGCGCGCGCGCGCGCGCACACACACACACACACACACGCACGCACGCGCACGTACTCAAACTGAAGCTGAAAATCTAGCTTGAACAAAAATTTGTGCCCATATTTCAAGATATCAAAAAATTAAATAGAAAATAAAGTCAAGAACACACACACATACATATATCGAATTGAAGCTGAAAATCTAGCTTGAACAATAGTAAAGAACCATAATAAAAAAATTAGTAACTTGTGAAGAAAAATAGGGGAAACAAAGAGAGGACTCACCAGATTCAAGATTGCAGAGATGCTGTTTGTCTGGTTTGAATTTGAGCTGGATGAAAAGAATGGAAAAACGAAAAGAAAGTAAAATGGAAGTATATATAGGGGGTATATCAACATCTCTGGTACCAAGGAGATTACTAGTCTATGTCGCGGTGGGATCCATGATTTTCATTCAAA
Source organism: Pittosporum tobira (assembly GCA_032359685.1). Taxonomy (NCBI): domain Eukaryota; kingdom Viridiplantae; phylum Streptophyta; class Magnoliopsida; order Apiales; family Pittosporaceae; genus Pittosporum; species Pittosporum tobira. The sequence goes on from JAUMHB010049376.1 coordinate 9,696, forward strand.
GAATCTCGACCGTTGATCAAATATTGATATTGGTAAACCCATTAATCAATTACCGTTCATTCGGGGTCAATACAGCTTATAATATTGTTTTTTAGCCAAAAAGAACTCAGATCAACGACTTAATGAACGAATCTGACTTAAGGCCAGCTTGTCACTTTGTCCAACCTTATACTATTAAAAATAAATTATTTTTAAAATATTTATTTTAATTTATGTAAAATAAGTAATAAGTTATGAATATTAATGTTTTTTATTTATTTAAAAATTTAGTTAATAAAAATTTATATTTTATTATCTTTATATTAAAAAAGATATAACAAAATTGCTGATTGTAGACACATATTTTAAGATATTTTTAAAATATATCATACATTATAATATTTGATCTTTTTTTAATATAATAGAAAATATAAAACATAAATATGTTAATAATATAAAAATATATAAAATAATATATAAATATATTTAAGAACATCTTAAATTATTTTCAAAAATTATCAATAAATTTGTACAATTATTTTTAGGATAGAAGAAATAACTTGTTATTTATTTAAATTAAAAATTATTTTTAATATTATTTTAATATAAAATAATGACAAACAAGACCTTAACGATGTGGGGGGGGGGCGGGGGAATGGATGGATCCCACTCAACCCCAACTAGATGATTCTCTTTTTCTCTGGCTCCATTATTTACACTAAACAAATGTTGGACGCATCTAGCGTGGTACGTTGATCTCAATTAAAATATACTTATTGTTTATTGGACTGATTCTAATTACTTTTGATTATAGAGTGTTTGGCAATTAAAATATATTTAGTCATCTATTCATGGTGGCACATTAAAAATTGTGCGCTAAGTTGTTTAACAAATTTTTTTCTAATTTCATACGTTTATTTTATTTTTTATATTGAAATTTTTAATTCAAAATTAATTAATAATAAATCGTATAACATGTCAAAGTTATATAATAAGTCTTAGTTATTTTAGTTATCCGATATAGAATTTTATATCTTAATATGGGCCCCATGTTTTTTTTACATAGAGTATGTGTGTTGTTATGTAATTAACATATCAGCTCAGCTCGATTCAGTATAAGTACTCAGCTAGACTTGTTGTTTCGGTTTTATCTGTGGTTTATAAAATCGGTTAGTGTGTGGACTCGACTATGCACGCATATTCGGCTTAACTTTACATGCAACTCCTGAAGACAGCTAATCTGAGATTTGTTTTTTTTTTTTCTTCATATGTATGTAAAGCATGTGTGTCGTTCAATAATCAGCATATTAACTTGGCTTAATGCTTCGCCCTCACCTAATACGTGAGAACCCAAAATTATTAATAAACGGTTTATATTATAAATTTTTTTCTTATATTATTTGATGAAATTATTTTCTACATCGTTACATTACAGAAATTGAATTAAAATAAAAATGTTATGCTCAAGGGCATTTTGGTCATTTTGACAAATGTTATGTTCCAAAGGCATTTTTGTCATTTTGACCAAAAAGTCAAAATGTATTCAAAATCATAAAACGATCGAATATCTTGAATCAGCGCGGAAAAATAGTGAATCGACATACTGGCGGATTTTCAATTTGACTTAGTCTCAGGTTGACTTTTTGTTCGGAGCGTCGTATGGAAAAAGTGATAAGGTCATTGGAATCGCAGCGTGCCAAAATATAAGAATAGAGTATAATATTGTATTGTCATATTTTTGACTTTTTAAATTATTATTTAATTATTAAATTAATCGGTTCGCGAATCGAGACAAAATAACAATTTAAATTTTGAAATTTCAGCCAAGTTGACTAGGTGGGGCCCACCGACGCATAGGCCCCCAAACTTTTGTCTGTTCCTCATTTTTCCCTTTTTTTTTCTTTTTTTTTTTCTTTATCCCCCTTTTCCCTTTTCTCTCATTTCTTTATGCCCCCAACTTTTTCTGCAGCTTCTGAATTTTGCCAAATCCGTCATCAGTTTTTTTCTTGCTTCGATCCGAGTTATTAGACGTTGTAAATCGTCTTTAAAACACAGGACAACCAAACCCTAATCCGTCATACAGTCGAGATGTCACTGCAAGAAAAACTTGTTCTTTGTACAAAAAATCCAAAGATTTAGTTTTTGTTATTTCTATGTTCAATTGAAGATTAGAATAGCATCTGGGAGTCCTCTAGAATCGATTTGAGCCTTCAATCAATCAAAAGGGTCAAGAATCGAGTAAGATAAGGCCAATTTATAGTCGACTTATTTTCCGATGTGTTCTTGACCAAAGATCGGATCATTGGGCTCAAATCGGGTGTATTTGAGTCAATTGAATAGTCCAATGGATTCATGCAGTTGCAATGATCATTTTAGTACCTTTCAATCAAGTTTTCATGATGTTTTAACCTGTTTGAATTTTCTAACGAGCTTGTGGTCACCGGTGATGGCTTCTTAGCCGAAACCAAGGACGATGAACATGGACTCCATGTTCTTAACCGACTAGTTAGTGTCGACCTTTGCCATGTAGGCCGACCGTCCAGTCTACCAATCTGATGGCAAGAGATGAGGAAGAAATGGCCGACCTGTCAGTCAATCGATGGTTGACTCGATCAGCCTTTGTTTGACTTGAATCATTTTGATTCTATTATTATTGTTTTCTTATTATTATTGTTCCCATCATTATTATCATTAATTGTGGAATGGTTAAATTACTAAAATACTACTGATGACATATTTACCAAAATACCTCTCTGCAGCAAATTACTAAATTGCCTTTAAGATATATTTACAAAAATACCACTGCTGCACTATTTACAAAAATGTCATTGCTGCACTATTTACAAAAATGTCACTGCAGTGTAATTATAGAAATGTCATTGTAGTGTTAGTTACAAAAATGTCACTACAGTACTATTTACAAAACTGCTAATTACTTTTATTTACAACAATGTCATTGAGTTGGAAAAATTAGTAAAGAACATGTTAAATTTATTTTTAACTTGAAAAATTTAATTTTCTTAAATTAGAAAAGTATTTTACTTAATTAAATTCTATCTTATTTAGATAATAAATTAGAATATTTAAGAAATATTATTTTAATTCCTTTTAATAACTTGAATATCATTACGATAAGGTTTCACGTCACGTTTACTGTTTTAAACATCATATACTTTTATATACGAATGTTATATTTATTTTATATCTGAACAAGGATCCGATGAAGTATTTTAGGGTTAAAAATATCCCGGGATAAATACGAGGAATAAATTAGACATAATGTGCCAAATGACAAATTGTCAAGTAATGACAATTTTGTCCTTTGAAATTTTGCGTGCGTTTATGTCATTTTTAAATTAGGAAAAACTCCAATATGCTTAGATTTATTTTGAGAATGAGCGACCTATTTTAAAACAACGATACTAATGATAGGCCGTTATTATTATAAGAACGTACGTGAATGAGGAAGGAAAACCGTTAATCACAAAATGTGTCACGTGGAAAGTTTAGGAAGCTTTGCTAAGACAAATTATTACTCTCCACTTCTATGTATAAGCTATTGTCCACTTATGCATGCAAGTTTATTATTCCCCCTTATGTATAAGTCATCGTTCACTTATGCATGCAATTTATTCAGCTTTTAATACGTATGATTTAAATTTCAATATACGTATTTGCCATGATTGTACAAATTTAATTGCTTGTACATTATTTATTACTTCAAGTTAAATTATTGAACTTGTTTAAAATGATTATGCATATCCACCATATATAAGCATGTCATACTGTTGAAGTGTTTATCGTTTTCACATGATTCATGATAAATTGAAATCGAATATTGAACATAGCTAAAGACCGGTGTACCTGGACCCTACATAGTTAACTCATGTAGCTGTGACATATACGGGTACGAGTTGTTAAACTTGACTGTATGTCGAGGATGACGAAATGACAAAGTGTCGGGCAGAAATGTCATCCAATTGTGTTCAATTATTCAAAATGTTAAATGTTGAATGACGTGGTATTACATTTACTCATATATCATGCATGCGTTGATGAAATTCGTATTAACTTGTGAATTCAAATATTAAAGTTTTAATGATTCAAAATCATACCGTTTTATCTTTTGACTAGAATAATCATTTTATTCAAAATAGAATAATTTCTTGCTGAGCACATTTCGCTCATTCTTGTTATATTTTATAAACCTTCCAGAATCAGTCGGGCGAGGTGAATCCTCGAAGGGGAGAGCACGGTAGAATACTACTAGGAAGTTTTTCGGATTTTTCTAACTTCGAATGTTGTAATTGAACATTATATGACTTTTGTTCATATGTGACCTTGTTATTGTAAGACCTTAATTATTCAATTACGCTTTATGCTTCTACTGTGTGTATATTTATTCGTATGTGAGATCCTTATAAGGTATAACATGACGAGTTGTCAAATATTGACTACTCAAGGATGCTGAGATAATATCTGATAACCCGATTTCTACAAGGATTCGATAATGAAAATTTGGAAGCGTCACATATTATAAGTCAGTTAGTGTGGGAACTAGACCTAATATATGTAGTCAAATTAGCTTCACGTGTAGCTTACGAAGACCGCTAATCTGATCAGCACATGTATTTTGCTCAGCTTCACCTCAATTTACAAAGAAGGTTAGCGCAGGGGCTTCTGAAACCTTGCTTGATACCATTTTAAACTTTCAACTCAAAATTAATTGATAAGAAATAAAATAACCACTCAAGATTATTTAGTGAATCCTTAGTTATTTTAGATACCCAATATGAGTCTTTATATCTGAAAATTTTAATTAATTATAATAATATATATTTTTTAAAATTTAAATTATATATATATATATATATATATATATATATATGTGTGTGTGTGTGTGTGTGTGTGTGTGTGTATATATATATATCAATTCTCATGTTTCATTATCTTTTTTTTAACAATGAACTTGTAATCATTTTTTGGTCGCACATCGAATAATTATTAAAAACACCATTACGTTATTAATCACGTACATTAAATAATTACATATTCAAGAAATTTATTTTCTGGCGAAGTTTCAAATTCAAAATCGGCATATTTTAATGGAATTCAATCCTTTTAAGCCAACATCATGGAGGTAATGTGCTATTTAACAAGACAAATATTATGTATACAGACAACATAAATATTGCAAAATGCCATGAGTCAATACAAAATATAATTTCTCTGTCTCTAGCGTGACGATTAGACATTCAATCGAAATTGAGGTCATGCTACATACCACTTTATCTAATTTTAATTTATATTTCTTCCATCCCAAATTTTTTGTAATATTTTAAATTTTTACAGAATTTAAAATATATGTTTTATATTATAATTTTAAAAAGAAGAATAGTGATTGAAGTAGTAATATTGTAATTTAAATAGTTAAGTAGTAGTTAAAGTGATAAAATATAGTATTGATATTTATAATTTTAAATAACGGAATAATAATTGAAGTGATGTATCATATTTGATAAAATAAGGGTAATTTAGATAATTTATATTTTTAAATTTTATATAAAAAAATTATAATTTTTATAAGAGGTTTAAAAAAATAAATATTATAATTTTAATGAGACCGACGGAATATATAGGAGTCTGTTACGGCCTTCCAGGACACCCAAATTAACTTGAATCAATTGTCGCAATTATTTTATGCAATATTTTTTTTTGTTTTATATTTTTTTTATTTTCATTATACTTATGAAATACAATAATTTCAACCACAGACAGCTGTGGTCAAATTAGCCCCCCAGTCCATGAATGAACATGGAGTCATACAATGTATACGACTGGTGTTCAGGTTTATGTGTTGACTAGTGAAAAGCTTACGTGTAAGTACAGAAGTTTATGAAACGTGACGCACCTGCTGACGTCAATTAGGCTCTTGCCTCATGCTTCTTCGTCTTTTCCCTTCTGAGAGCTAGCTAGCTACTTGCGGATGGATTTTGAAAAAAGTCGCATACCTTTATGGCTGACAGTTTATTTTAAGACAATTTAAAGTTTATTTTTTAGTTAAAAAATAATATTTAATTTATTTATTTTTTTAAATAAGTTGTACTCAATAAATAATTTTTAAAAATTCACTAAAAAATATATCTTAAAGATAAATTATTTTAAAAAATAAATTATAAATTATTGTAAAATCTGTAATAAGTTGTCCTGCACAAAGGAATATCGGATAAGAATCACTTTCCTGTTCTTTTTGTAATAAAGAAGCACGTTTTTCTTAGGATTTATCGACCTCCATTACATCTTCAAGTTGATAAAGGTAAAAGTCAAGTCACAAAGTATTTATTTAATGAAATTTAACCCTACATCATCGAATCGATAAGGTGAAAGTTGTCACAATGTGGTCAATGAGATTTAACCAACCGGGAGAGAGCAAAATTCTTTGAGATGACTGTATTTTAAAAAGCGATCGGGTAATCTCACGAATGAGATGAGTTTAGTGCTTAGAAGAGAGTAATCAAATTTAATTGAATTTAAAAGAAGTTTTAATTTAATTTAAACACTTAAAGAAAGTGACATGGTTGAGATTAATACTTAAATAAAAATTAGTCATCTGAATCGAGTTATCATGACATCTGCAACATGGTTCATAAGGATTGAATTGGTACATTTTGACCGATTTTTTTTTATTAATTTTGAAGTACTACATCTTAATCGAGTTATCATGACATATGCAAAATAGTTTGTGTTATGATCAATTCAACATTTGATCAAATCTAAATCTTGTTTTCAGCTGAGCGCACGTCAATCAAAGTAAGTTCACTTGAAACACGGACAACACGAGAGGTTTGAATCAGATAAGCATAATGATGGACAGTTGGAAGTAATATTTAATTAAGTAAGTGTAAAATTTTGATATGATTGAGTGGTAGAAATTACTGTAAATAAAATAGATATGTGATTTGATTCACGAGGGTTGGAGTATAAGAGACACTTAATTCCCGAGAAATGATTGAAATTGTCGGATGAATATTTTGGTATTATTATTATTTTTCAAAAAATATGAAATTAAGTTTTGGTGTTTTATGATTATTTTTCAAAAAGCATGAGATAAGATTTTGATCTTATTATTATTTTT
>JAUMHB010049387.1:2973-14738 GCA_032359685.1 Pittosporum tobira
TAACTATTCTCTTTTATAATTTAAATTCAAGTCGTTTAAATAGTCAAATTTTAAATTAGTCGAATTTAAATTTCAATTCAAAACTCGACTTATTTAACATTCCTAAGCTAAAGTTTTCAATAATGAACCAAGGAAGGGGTGGAAGGAAAGAAAGAAAGACAGAACTCCATCAATCCCGTTCGACTTTTGTCATCAGCTACTAGAAGTTTGTTTTCGGTGGAAGACAAATTTAAAACCTCAAAAGTCTTAAAAGCTTGTCACTACACCGAAAAAAGAAAAAAAATAAAATAAAAAAATAAAAAAGGGTTCAAATCACAGCACTTTTCGCGTTTAAAATTAAATAAATAAACATTTCAGACATATACTATACTATAATACTAAGATTCAAAGCATGCTCTATACAACCAATTTCTTGTCAGCAGTTATTTAGTCAATAAATTTCTGTTTAGCTTAGCTAGCCGTCCATCCTTTTTCTATCATAATATGAAAATGTTTTCTTTTTTCTTCTCACGCACGAAAAATGTTCAATGTATGACAAACTTGTGGGAAAAAGTAGTCAAGCTTAGATCAACCCTCTTCATTTTAAATATTTATGGATTTAAAAACTTGCAACATGGGCGTGGCTACCACCCCAAAAAAAAAAATCTTAAAAGAACCCCACCACTGGAAAAATAGGAAATATTAAATACAATCCATATTTCATCGTGAAGTTTCAATCTCAAGAACTGGGTGACTGTCTTGAAGTACAGAAGTAGGGAATGGTTTTAGAACAAGAAACAAACTGACCTAGCAACATGAAATACATAAATATTAATAGAAATAAAAGAAGTCATGATACATGCTTGAAACCTTCATACGCTAGACAACTTCATGAATCATCCAAAACAGCAGATACACCAATGAGGGTTTGGCTAAAAACTACATAGGATGACATCGTAGAAATGGAGATACTTTACGAACCATATAAAAGAACTACTGATACACCGACTTGCCAGAGGATTTGGTGAAAAAAATACAAAGAATGAACCCATCATACAATTGGAACACAGAAACCATAATACAGATCTATACTAAAATCACAAACCGGCTGAGACCAATCCGTGCAATGTAACAATACCAATTAAGATGTTTTGCGGATTGACAACAGGCAAGAACTGAACTGGAGATGGTGGAGACTCCATCTTCTGCATCGCATCAACTGCCATGAAATCAGGCCCAATTGTCCTTGGGTTCCTGGAATTACAGACGGGTTATAAATGTAAGTTTGCATACATGTACACATAAAAAACTATTTCCCATATGCAGAAATTCTAGAAGCACTCATTTGCCCCCAAACAAAATCTCAATAGGTCTAACTTAACCCATACAGATGATTCTCTTGGTCATACTTTTGGGTCCTCTTATTCAATAGCAAAATTATTAATGTCCGAAAGTGTTATAAAAGATACATGTAACTCCATGTATTAGAAGAACTGGTTAGAATGAATAAGAAAAATTGATCTTTTCCTACATATAATATAGACAAATTTATTGGAATGAAAACAGGTACAAAAAGAGAAACATCTCCTATAATGCTACATTAATGAAAAAGCACAAATCAGGATTAGTTGAAATCAAACAATATGTCAGGTTCTTATAGTTGCAAAAATTTGAAACCTTGAATCTATTTACAGGTCCGCTTGTCCTCTTTAAAGATCATGGGTGATATATTACCTGTTGCACATCTCTCCCACAGTCAGTTTAAAAATCCCCTCCCCGCTTGCTTTCAGTGTCCGCCGCAAATCACCATCTGTGAAAGTACCAATTAGGTGATACTCGTCATCAACAACAAGAAGGCAACCACATCCTTTGCTAGTTAGCTCAACTAGCTGATCCATTATCAGATCTCCTTCCCTGCAGATTGGAAGTTCCTCTTGCTTCTTCATAACGTCCTTTACCTGAAACAAAACAAATTAGTCCAATCAATACAAATAGTTTCTTAGGCCACCATTAACCGACACAAATAATTATTTGGCCAAAATATACTTCCTGCCTGCTTCATTAAACTCACAGATAATCTATATCTAATGAACAGTGAGTTACTCAAATAATCAAGGGGCCGCAAAATTGATACACCACAATAAAACATGATTCCTTTAAACTCTACTCTCATACGGCACTTATTACCTAGATTAAACATTCTAATAAAGTTGCCATTCAGAGATATATCTACAACCAGATCCAATGCCAAATCTCTGATCCAGCAACCCCATGATCCCAATCTAAACAACTGCTTTTTCAAGAGGAAAATAGATGGTTCAGTAAAAAATAGATTCACTTTCTAACAAACCAAATTTTTTTGAGTTATTTCTTATGTATGAAAGAAAAATAAATTTTTTTTATTATTTATTTTTTGATTAGATTTAATTTAATTACCAACATTAAGACATTGCAGCTTTTAGGCAATTTTGTGAATGTTTTACTATAGAATTCTATAGTTTAAGTTGCATCAAGTGTTTTGAATATTTCCTACAGGAATTACACTCCTAGTAGCACTGAGTTTCTTTAGCTAATAAAACATAATGCAAGCTCTGACCTAAATCTTCTGTTGGAAAGTTAAAAGAGACAACTTTGTGCTTTATTAAGCATTACATAACTCCAAGGATTAGTAAGCCACTAAACTTGATCTAAAGAGACTCCCAAATCGTTGAAATGACATTGATCAAACAGTCCATTCTAAACACAATTACTGGACTGGTTTCCAGATTGTAAGGCAACTATGTCACATGTATTGACCAACATATGCGTGAATTTATCATTACAGTGAATCAACACTCTTAATAGGAGTTGAATAAAAGTCCTCAAAGATGGTTTTGGCATGTAAGAAGTATGGTAAGCATGACCCCCAGGTTACTTTACTATTTCTTGACCTTAAGAGGCAGAAGTTAAACACTACAAAAGCCCATACAAAACAACTTATGTAAAACTTCCTCCTACCAAAACAAATGTCACAATCTTGCTGACAACCGAGAGATGCGAGTGTACAGCACTTAAATTCATTAGAAATCTTCTGAATCAGAAAGATATCCAGGCTATACATTTCACCTTCATTACAACGGGAAAGGTGAAGAGGAAAAAGGGATATCAACAGTTGATAGAGTAAAATGTACACGTATAACAAACTGAGCTTAGTAGTAGTACTTAAGGTAAATATCATAAGGTCCAATAATTAGTCCAAGATTCGTATAAAATTAAAAAATCAAGTAGTCATACTCAAAAAAGTGTACAATGAAGCATTTAATGCAATGGTTAAGCACCATAATCATAATCCCCACAAGATCCGAACACAAATCCAGACATAACTTAAAAAACAAATGCAAACAAATCTCACATTTTAATAAACCAGTTAAAAACTTACATTTTAGTAAATGGACACTACATTAAAAATCAGAGCCCTAATCCATGCTTTTAAATGTGATAATTTACAATAAGTTTAAACTATAAGTAACAATCCTCTATCCAAAAATTCAATGTTCCATAAAATGGTTAAAGTTGTAATCACCATAAAATCCAGATCCACGTCCTAACAACACAAGAAACAAACCCAAATTTATACCTAATCTATAGACCAAGCAAATCTCACATTTTAATAAACCTGCACTGTGTTAAAGAATCAAAATCCTTCATATCCACACTTATAAATGCATCGATTCCAAAAAAATTAGATTAATGTCATTCCTCATAATTGCCAAAAATCAAGATCCACATATATCAACAAAAGTTAAAACCAATTTCACCAAAATTACCAAATTTATCAAACCAAAACTAACATCACCTTAATAATCAAGCTCTTCCCAATCCTCCCAGCTGGATGATTGGCCGCATACTCCTCCTTACTCAAATTTCTCGCCCCCATCAACGCAATGGCCACCGTATCCCCAAATACCATTTGAATAGCAGTGGAGGTCACCGGAGCCAAATCAAACGGGCACAATTCTCTCTCCAGAGGCAAAAACACATTAAGATCACAAACACCCATCATCGCATTTCCATCCACCGACGTAACCGATATCAAGTACGCCCCTTTGGCCTTGGCGCACGGCACGAGCCTCAGCAGCTCCTCTGTGTTCCCGCTCTTGCTAAACATCACCAAAACGTCTTTATCCGTTAGAATGCCGATGTCTCCGTGGAGGGCGTCGACGGGGGACAAGAAGGCGGAGCGGATACCGAGGGATATAAGGGTTTGGGAGATCTTATGGGCGACGAAGCCCGACTTACCAATGCCGGTGAAGAAGATGGTGCCGGTGGAATTCAATAGGGTTTGGGTGAAGGTTAGGGTTTGGGACAGGTCGAGGTTTTGGAAGAAGTAGTTGAGGTATTTTTGTTGGGATTTGAAGAGGTCGAGGAGGTTTGTTGGGTCGATTTGTGGTTTTCTTTTTGAGGGGATTGAGAGGTCTGATGGTGGATGGAGGGAACCCATTGTGAGGGGTATGAACTTTGGAAAGATATCTGAATTTTCTCACTACATAGAAGTTAGCAGTTCAGATCCGGGGAAGAGAAGTGAAAATTGAACCTTTCTGCTACAGATAGATGTGCATTAATGGTGGGTAAGTTCGTTATTTTTGGAAGGGATGAAATATGAATATATATGTCACTTTTTGGGTTTTATTTGAAAATTACCCCATAAATTTAAATTTTACTTATAACAATATCAAATTTCAATATTTTTCAATCCGGTCACTATCAAAATTTCAATAAAAAAAATTACATCCTCTTCAAAATTCAGTCGGTGAGATTTGATAACTTTTCATGTTTATAAAAATATAGATAATTATTATTTATGTGAAGTATTTATATGAAATTAAAATTACAATTCTAGTCTTCTAAATATGATGACTCACGTAATATTTAATTTTGCATTTAATACTCAAAATGCAAGATTTTAAAGGTAAAAATTTTAAGAGATTTCAAAGGTGTCTCAAGTGTTTAAATTATTTGGATTCGATTTATATTCGTATTAGTTTTAACAATTAACTTGATATATATAAATTTTATTTTAAGTTAGATAAATAATATGAATAAAATTGGACTAAATCAACATTCGACTTAATTACACCCTGAATACAAATTTAATATCTTGGTTTTTTTCTTTTCTTTTGAATGGCCAATATCATAGTCTTAATATAATTATAATTTATTTAAATTAATAAATACTCTTAAAATTATTATTTAAAAATCAATAATGACAAACAAGGCCTGACCCGTTACACCGACTTCCAGAAAAGGACCCTCAAATATCTTGAAGAAAATGTCGGTAAGGTCGAAAAGGGCTAGCAGCAGCAGTAGCCCTTGTTTGGATCATCAATAAATTATTGTAAATAAAAAATTATTTATAAAATCCATCAATTTTTAAAATTATTTCTACTTTTAAAATGAATAAAAATATCAAATATGTTCCAAATATGAAGTAAAATAAAATAACATCATTTTCTTAATAGAAAAAAGACAAAAAGATATTATTTTGTTAAATACACTAATCATATATGATATAATATGATCTACCTAGGTCTTTTTTTTTTTTTTTTTGAAGGGTTAAAAACAGCAGTTTTAATTTATAACAGTACCTGCATATATACATAAATTAAGCTCAGATTGGGTTAGCAGCACAGGTCCAGTGTCATTTCATTTTGGGTTCTCAAAACCCAACCTCAATCCTCAATGGCATCATAGAGTAACCAGACACTGAATTTATTTAGGACATGCTCGGCCCAATCTTTGACTTCCCGATCTAAGTTGCATACAGTCCAGAGACAAGGTGAAGAGGCAATACAAACATTAGCTTCCAGGAAAATACTCATTGACCAAGCCGATTCAGGAAAAAATTATAAATAAATAAATAAAATAAAAGAGCCTGAAATCCCACACAATTGAATACCAGAAAAAAGTGAAGAAAGAGATGACAAGCAACCAAACCTAACCATAACTTCTAGTTATTAAAATAATACTCCTACATAATTCTGTACATAAACCCTAAAACTATTCTGCTTCTCTCAATCAACTATTGCATTAATCTTCACTTCAAAACAGTATCGTCTTCATCACCATCTACCCATCTAACAACGTACGAAGTTAAGCAGCCGAACATGGATCCTTCTTTGCTGAATCAACACCCCGCTTGCCTGTGCTCCTAAATTCACACAAGCAATTTATACACTTCGAATATTGTCCACTCGGTCAATGACATCCATGGCCTTGATCTTGTCAATGTCAAAGTCAATGACAGGAACCGATGATGGCCGCTTTATCGGGAATGGATCTTTCCGACATTCACGTGTCGGGGAATGGCTGCTGCTCTTACTCAGCCTATGGTTCTTGCTTATCCTTGTTTTCGCAGTTTCAAATTCTTGACTCTTACTTATTCCGGGAGTCAATTTCCTCTTACTTACATCTCGAAGCATTGCTTGGTCTTCAACCGTTAATGTCGGTAATGGAGAGCTAGGTTTGTGTGATAATTGAATTGTTCTCTGATTAGGGGATCGAATTGGGGATATAATCGGGGACCTGACTCCTCCATTGGCAGCCCTTGTTTGGCTAATAAGATGGTGAAGCCACACAACCAAATCGAGAATATACAACTCTGTTTTTTCCTTATCCGCATGGTGGAGTGTCTCGATCCTGATTAACTCAGTCTGGCCAGGAGGTTTCTTGGACAACTCGGACCTAACAAAAATCAACCCACTTTTTAGTAAATAAAATGGGAAGGAAAGATAACAAGTTTAGAAATAAGCATCTGTTCTTTTAACTAACCCCGCATTTGCCCATTCTCCAACCCAGCCAAATCCATGATGAGCTCTGTTTTAAAACGACATATTAAAGCAAAATGCAAGGATTAGTCATAAATAAACTATGAGGAAGAGAAAAGCATATAACAATCTTGTAAGACGATATCCTAGTGAGAAGAATGAATGTATAAGAAATCGCAAACGACTTTTATGGCTTTGTTTGAGCCCAAACGACAATTTGGGGGTCATTAATAATTTTAATTTCTGAGTGAAATGCTGACTTGATTTCTAGATAATAATTGACTCGAGGTTGGTAATTTTACTTGTTAGTGTTGGTGGCGATGGGAACAAGCCACTGCAAAGTCTTTTCCATTTCAGCTTTGATTTGTGCAACATTAAGCTGCAATAACACCATCGTGAGTATTCACTGCAGACCGAGTATATAAATGTTTAGCAGAATTAAAGCGACAAACTGTGCATTACTGACTGTACCTCTTCCTTCAGGTGAAATGACTGTAATCTAGAACGCAAAGTTGACTTGATACTAGGTGGTAATCCATGATATAAAGTGTCCCTTGTACTTGGAGGCACAGAACTTGATCTTGTCACCTGAGTACATTTTTTTCTTATTTTGGTCATTAGAGTAGTGGATAGAACTTTATAACTAAAAAGTCAACCCCGTGTTCATTTTCTCAATTATAATGCCAAACCCTAACGCACTTGCTTAGAAAGTATCAGTAGTAGTTATCCACCAAATATGTAATAAGTTTGACACAATAACTCACCAATGTGTCAATTTGAGTAATGATATTTGCATAATGCAATGCAAGGCCAGCAGATCCTAGTTTCTGATGGTTGTTTTTCATTGGTCTATCACCATCTGGTTGAGTTCAAGAATGTCATATACTGATATACAAGAAATTGATATATTTGAATTGAAAATTAAATGGAGTTTATCAGCAAGACAACTAGACAAAACCCAGCGGGATGTTGGAGAAAAAAGTAAAAATGATCCTTCAGACGAGCAAAATAAGAATTACAGTTGATCAAAGTTCTGAATGCATACCAGCACTTCCAAAAGCATCATGGATCTCCATATGTAAAAAATGTACAATGTCTACAAGCTTCTCCATTACCTTAAAATGAAGAAAGTAATAAATTAGCTTTGTCCTTTCAATAGAAATTACTAACATAATTACCAGTTCAATTTAATTATTGGAGAGTAATTCAAGAATCTACCCTCCGCAGCTACAAAGAGATATCCTACCTCTTCCAAAATCTTGGACCAGAGTGACTTCTTTTTCAAACTTCTTACATGCTTCTTTTGACTTTTTAATTCTGACCTTAAGATTGCAAGGCTGTCTCCTACGGATTAATGAGTATAAAGTTGTAAACATCCAGTCAAAGAAAGTTCGAAACAAGGATGATATTCCCGTAAAAGGTAACAATAAAAATAACTAATGCATGTATTTTTAACACAAGTCATACAGATTATATAACCATTATACACACAGTGTACCATACATTAATTTATTTATTTTTTTGATAGTAAGTAAATTCAATATTCCATTAGAGCCACAAAAGGGGGCCCAAAAATATCAGTAACATAAGAAAATATGTTTATCAGAAAACCAAGAACAGAGTACCTCTCTGAGGAGCACTGGAGCTATCCTCTTCTTGCTGCTTACGCCTGTAATCTTGTTCAAATCTGTCCAAGGCATGTAACTCATGGTATAGTTCCTGCAATAGATATCAGCCAATCCCTCAATTAAAGTTCTAAATATCATCATTATCTATCTCAGCTTCCAGTCCAGCATCATTTCATCAACAATTCCTGATGTTATATTTCTTAGATAAAAATTATAAAAGGAAATAAACATTTTTCTCGGCTTTACGAAGTCTACTGAAATCTTTTATCACTAGCAATCCACACTGCCTAAAAAAGTGTTCATAAATGCTCACAGCAGTATACTGAACCAAAGTCATCATATGCTGCATCACAGTCTCGGCTTCTTCTTTTAATTGTTTTTGTGGTGCAGGTTCTGATCCCAACCTAGAAATCAAGAGTAAACATTCAACCATTTTTGGCTTTCTAAGACATGCAACAATGAACAATAAAACCCAAAATAATTGTCAGAAAAATTACTTTTCGAAATAACGGTCCAAGTTGTGCCATTGGGGATCCTTGCAACGATTTCCAAAACGTACCACTTCTCCGGAAAAAACTTTCAATTCATCTCTATTACAAATCACAAAACAAGCTAATCACTACTTCCCAAAATCATGGAAAGGAAAATTTATATATATATATATATATTGTGAGCGGATCCATAGTCAACATTGGCTAAATAGCCAAAATAATTGTATCCGTCCATTTTTAATTCAATGGTACAAGGTTAATTTTTGTACCCGCATAAAATTATTTAGGGGCGCGCAATATTTTTGTGCACATACAAAAAGGACATAATTATTGTACGCGCATTTTTCTTATGCGCACTCATAAACTTTGTTATTTAAGGGCAATAAGGTAAACATTGTGCGCGCATACAAAAATTGCACGTACAATAATTACGTACTTATTGTAAGCACACAAAAATATTGCGTGCCCCTGAATAATTTTATGCACTTATAAAAATTAACCTCGTTGGATCAAAAATGGACAGATACGATTATTTTGGCTACTTCGCCAATGTTGGCTATGGATCCATAGATAGATAGATAGATAGACCTCTTGTCAGCTGCAGCAATTCTCAGGAGTTCCTCCGTATCTTTCGATATCAGCCGTTGCACACCTTCCGAAGGAAGTATTACCTCTTTCAAATTTCTAATGCTTTCCTTTGAAAGGGATTGCATAAGATTGGCACCCTTAACAATTGTGTTCGCAACTTCGAAGGACAAAATTGAAATTTTGTTCCCCTTCATTGCTGCCCCCGACACAAAACTACTGCTAAGGTGCAAGTTTGTCATGCTGCTACCAAGTGTATCCAAAACTTCTACAGCCTTCCCCAACCCAGCAGTAACCTGTATTATGAAAAAAAAAAAAAAAAAAGACCTATCAGTGCTACTTAACAAAGTTATATGAACAAAGCGCATTCAGACAATGATCTTCATTTCATAATATGATAATTGCAATTCCATGGTATAAAAGAACTATAAGAGCAATTTGAATTTACTGTATGTAGACTAACTCTTTTTCTATCCATATCTCCAGCGTGTCTCTATATATCTTCTTCTCATATAAGATTTTGATAAAAATTAAGCTTTCAAAAGCGTGCCACAACCAACTTGTAGCTGTACCATATAACAAGATATTTGGATGTACTTGAAAGCATAGATATTCCCTGACATCAGCATCGGCACAATCGGTTATAAGGAGATACCAAAGTTCCGCAACTTAGCGTAAAATTTCCCAATTAGTCATATATTAAGATATCCAAACTAAGTATCATTTGAGAATCTACTATTAGGTTTTTTTCTTAATAGTACTTGAGAATCTTAGAAGAAATTAATATCAGGGTAACTGTAGAACCCGGGGTTTCTTGAGAATTTTATAAATTGAGTCTATGGGCATTGCAAACAAAAGTGTGCATCTAGTAATCGTCTTACATAATTATTTAATTAAATGCATCACTAGTCATGATATCAAATTATTCCGGAAAAGTACATGGAATTACATAAGACAACCCAAAAGGCGACAAGTACCTATAGGACATACCTTTGCAACAGCCGCCTGCTTAGACATTGTTGATCTAGATTTGTTTGATAAAACCCTAGACAAACTGGGTATTCCATCATTGATAACATCCGCATTCATTCCATAGGAGACAGCATTTACATCGGGGAATGAAAAGGGTTCTCTTAATGGCTTGTCTGTGTTCCCGGAAACCAGGGACAGTGTCAGATTACTATTCGATTGAGCGGGCAATCCATGAGACTGATCAACTATTCCAGAACCATAATTGACTTGACCATTACCATGGGGAAATCCTCCACCTGAAGCATCATCTTCAGTGGATCTCTTCGAGCAAAATCCACCCATTTAGTCACCAACCACACCTTAGAGTTCACTTCAGGTTCAAACTCTCCATACAAACAAACCAAGGAACTTGAATATTCATAACTGCTAACACCTTTTACCAAGATTCACCAACTCAAACCAAAATGATCACTGAAAATGAAAAACATTCTTACTAAGTACTCCAAATTATGAAGACATTCATCACATAATTGTGGCTCAAAATTCTACCTTTTTACTCAATATTACTACAATCCCTATATGATCATTTCTGCATTTCCAGTCCACTAATTCTCCGGTATAAACTGCAAACCAAAAGAGCGGCAAACCAAAATTAACACATGTGAACCAACCAAAATACTACATATGAAGAAGAAATAATAGAAACCCATCTCCAAAATTGCACTGAACAAAAAAAAACAAAAAACACAAAATTAGACCCATGTCGAAGAATGTGAACTTGCACAAATACAAAATTGAAATACTAGCACGAGAAAAGGGCAAAATTTAAATGCAGAAGTTAACCATGAGGTGAGCCACGATTACGAAAATGAAAAATCACAACTACATAGAATCTAAAAGATAGATATAGAGAGACGATACTTGCCTGGCTTGGGAGAAAGATAAAGATGATGAATTGGATCTATGGAGTTTTATGATTGTGACCTGATGATGCTGATGATGATGGTGGTGATAAGAACAAGATGATCATTAATGAATCCAAGTTAAACAAAACCGACAAGCAAGCGGAAGGGCTTTCTTTCTTTCCTTTGTCTCTCTGCGCTCAAGCGACCGAGTCCGCCACAGTAAACCAAGCCACAGACGCCACTTTCTTCTCTCCCTTGGTCAAACCCCAAAGCACTGTCACTGTAATGTTACCGTGGTCAACAACTTTTTAGTCAGGTTTTTGTCATTGACTTTGGATGTTCTTTTAATTGATGGCGTTACCAAATTCTGATTTTTATGTACGCCATTTTCTATTATATTTT
>JAUMHB010049398.1:0-12712 GCA_032359685.1 Pittosporum tobira
ATATTCAAACATATATATATATATATATATATTAAAATTATCGTTATTTTAAATTATCTCAAATTTTGAAAAGTAAATATACATAATGAATAATGCATCAGCTATATTTTACTGGTATCTGACAAGAACATAATTAATAATTCCAAAACAATCTATTTTGGTCATTCAATAACTTCGTGGCTTATAAGATGTGAGAGGACATCATGATAAAGATCTTTTTATCGTCACATGTGGATCCACCTTGGGATTTTCACAAATGTAGCAAAGCCAATTAACCCACTGAATGTCCTCGAACCGTATAATAATTTATGAATTTATGATAACATAATATTCTCCAAATCTTCCACTATTTGTGCCTTTGAGTAGCAACAAAACTATACCATATATCAGAAAACAAAACAAAAAAAAAAAGGATACTGTATATTTATTTCATTTTCAAAACTATTTTTGTATGGTTGTTTGGGGGTATATAACCATTAACGTTTTAATTAATTTATATAAATGGTGCATGATCCTTAAAGCTTAACAAGTAGGGTACTTGGGAGTGTATTGTAGTGACAATTTGGGGGGATGCATCCCGACTCTCATCCTTAATCTGCACGTGGGCCCTCCAAGATTATTGATTGCCCCTTGTTGACTATTCAGCCTGGGGGCGGGGGAGGGGTTTGGACCTTCAAAATCTCTCTGACTATATAATTGATCTAGATTGATTGTTATTCTTATTTCAAAAATGTTTTGTATCATGGGTTCGATAAACCTTACACATATAATAAAATTGCTCCCTGTATCATTGTAAGAGAATTTGGATATTTAAAGTTGGAGTTATAGAATTATTATTCTTCTTTAAATTTTATATAATTTATTATTAATATCATATAATAAATTATTTATTTGTGATTTCATAAAATTAAATTTTTGAATACGTAGTATGTAAGTTACACATCCCACGTAAATATATGATCCCTCAAAATTGAGTTAGAGGATAACATGAAAGATGTGCTTAGCTCAAAGGGTAAAAATTGCAATAAGCTTCATGTATCTTCTGTTTAATATTTTTCATGTCCCAAAAAATCAAATAAATAAATAAAAAAAAACCACTCTTCGTAATATTGTTTCTTAGACGTCTTTCAAATGAGTTGAATTGAGAGTGATGATGAAAATCTCATTTGTAATTTGTTTAATTTAATTTTTTGATACATATACTTGTTGATTAGAATTTTTATTTAAAATTTTTAACTCCTTGATTGATAATGTAGCTCCTTTATCATATTTTTTTCTTCTTCTTTCCATTTTAATATTAATCGGTAACCTTGAAACATAGTCATGGATATACAAGGTCTTTGAGTTCTGTTACATGATTTATTTATGTCTGCTTTCTTCAAAAGGGTCGCCAATCGGCAACTTCAATTCATCTAGAGAATTTGAGCCACCAAAAGCCACGCCGTATATGTTGATGATTTTTTATTCATAAGGAACAGTTTGGCTTCTTGTAAAGGCATTTTATTAAAGAGGAGAAGATGGGGCAGAGTTGCACATGGGTTAAGTTCAGAAATGGAGAATTGAAACTAGTTAATTACGTTCAAACAAACAAAGATTTATTTATTAAATTTTGTAATCATGAGGAAACAAAAGAAGAATCTTTGCATAGACCCCCAACTACCAGATTAGGAAATTACAAGAGAGGAGCTGAATGAAACAACTTTTGATCCCTCACTAACTCTGCATGTGGTGGGTTTGGAGTTTCCGGTTCCCGACTTCGTGCGCTTCCAAAGAATCCCACAAGCCCATCACTCGTACGACTGCTGTCAATTATTCCGACCTATGCCCCGCCAGCCGCTTCCTTTACTTTTTTATTTCATTAAATTCATTGTAGGAGTATTCGGTAAATTTAAATATACCCTACTTAAGCCTATTTTTAAAATCAAACTGCATTATCCTATGGTAGTACTATGTTAATATATTAATTTTGTCCCATAAAAAGGGTGGATTTTTTATTTTTATTTTTGATTAAATTGATTATTTTTTGAATTAAAATTATTACTATTCTATTCTTTATATAGATAAACAGGGAGATTGAAATTGTAAATAAATTATAGTTTAAAATATACTGTTATAGACAATATTTGTGTTTTTATAATTTTTAAAATTGATTATTTTGACTTAAAAAATTTGAACTGAAAAACGTTTATTATTATTATTATATAAAATTGATTATTAGTATTGGACAAACCCATTAGCATTCTAACACCCTTTTGCGTGTGTAAAACATAACAATAAAAATAAACATATAATTATTATGTTCAGAAAAGGAGAAAAGTAAAAGATAGAAATCTTAATCACTTACCCCTGGCTTGTTTGATTCCAATAATTATAATTGATTATAGCTTATTTTTAAAAATCAACTATTT
The DNA here is from genome assembly GCA_032359685.1 of Pittosporum tobira. Lineage (NCBI taxonomy): Eukaryota > Viridiplantae > Streptophyta > Magnoliopsida > Apiales > Pittosporaceae > Pittosporum > Pittosporum tobira. Next base: position 2,409 of record JAUMHB010049398.1, read on the forward strand.
AAAAAATTATTTTTTTTTATTTAATTTTTTTATAGGTTAAATATAATAATATTATCAATTTACTTTAAAAAATTAGTTAATAAATTTTATTTTTTAATTTTATTTTTTTAATTAATAAATAAACTATAATCTATTATGAAAGAGTATAATTTATAGAACATACTCTTTCGAAAATTCCATAATTTATGACCTTGTTTACCTTTTTCCAGGGGCCAAATTATGACCTTGTCTATTATTTTTTTTTTTTGGGGGGTGCAAATGAGCTTGTCTATTCAGCAAACGGAAAAAATAGCCATAAGCCCAGTCGGTTAACTAATCAATATTGAAAACATTGTTTATACAGCTGTGGCATTCTTGTAATAATCTGAAAAAACAAGGGCATTTCATCATCCCAAACCTTATAAAATAATCCTCCCCTCTCCATTTTTCAAACCCCTCCCTCTTTCAGCTCACTACTCCAACACAAAACCGAAAACACAGTCAAACAGAACATAATAACATCTTCCCTTTCCGTCTCCCCCGGTCCCAATTTTTCTGTCACTTTGTCATATTTTAATGGCGTGCAGCAAAATCCGCCACATTGTCAGACTCCGCCAAATGCTACGGCGGTGGCGCAAGAAGGCGGCTATGGCCTCCAGCCGGATACCCTCCGACGTTCCCGCCGGATATGTGGCAGTCTGTGTGGGCACTAGTTGTAAAAGATTCGTGGTCCGAGCAACGTACCTGAACCATCCGATTTTCAAGAGCCTGTTGTTCCAGGCAGAAGAAGAATATGGGTTCACTAACTCAGGCCCATTGGCCATTCCATGCGACGAGTTGGTTTTTGAAGAGATTATCCGGTGCTTGACCTGGTCAGAGTCCAAGAACTCGGCCCGGTTCACGAATCTCGAGGAGTTTCAGAGATATTGCCACGTGGATTTCTTGCCTGAGTCTCGGCCCCTGCTTAATGGTTTCACTGAGAACTCAATTTGGTAAGCTGAAAATGAGCAGAGGCACTCCTTTGATGATCCGGGTTGACTCGGACGAGTTGCCTCGCCTGAGCAGTAAAAAGGACGAGTTTGTAGAGTTAACCGAAGTTGGGTTACTACTGATACTTGTTACTGTACTATAGTACTTGTCCATTGGAAAAGCCGAGTTGGTGGGTTTTGAAACTTTTTTTTTTCCCCCTTTATTTCTTCTATTTCTTTTTTATATATTATTTATTGGGTCATCAAATTACTTAATAGATGAGAGGGAGGTGACTATTGGGCGTCGCCAAGTCAGCTGTACTCCGATGAAAGTGATGGAGATGGCAAGTAGGTGGCGAGTTTCCACTGAGTCGTCCCGGTTGAATCCGAGTTGAAAAGCAACACTAATTGAAATGGCAGCGGAGTAAAGGAGGATCAACAAAAAAGTGATGAGAATTAAGAGTGTCGCTTTTGTAAATTATGTGATTTATCGATGGATTATTGTAGAGAAATTCCAAGCATGAAAGTCAATTATTCAATAAATATAATTGTTTCTCTTTTCTTTTTTTTTCATTTTTTCTTAATTTAGAAATAAATTGTTCTTTGTACTCTCTCTGTCCAAAAAAAATAAAATGAGTTCGTATATTATTTTTATCGTCTAAAAAAGAAAGAGCTTAAGTATCATTTTTATTTTTAAAAAATAATAATTTAATCTACCACTTTTAATTTGTAATTAATTTTTTATTTTTATTTTATGTCACATAAAAAAAAATCTTTATCATTATAAAATACAATTACAATACTAATTTTGTCAAAAAAAAATACCCTCTCCTCAAAAATTAATTTTTTTAATTTAGGTATTTTTTATATTTTATTTTTGGACTGTGAAAATATATTATTATTTTTATTTTATTAGAACTATGAGGACTGAAGAGTAACGTGCTTAGCGGTTGTGGGAGTTATAATCGCAAAAATCAATCAATCATCCCCACGTGAATTCAAAGCAATGTCACTTTTTCCATTTTCTCTGTTTCAACTGATCATTTCATATTTGTCCATTCCTTTTAACATTAGAAAAATCACATAAACAAAAGTAACGGCCGATTGCTTTAATTAAAACCTTACATTGTACTCAATATATACTAGTACACTCCCTCCCTCCAGCGACCTTTTTTTTAATCAATTTTTTTTGCTGTTGTTTTGTAAAATTATAATATTGTAAAATATTTTAAAATTTTAAAATTTTAATATATTTCTTATGAATTTTAAAATTTAGTTGGAGAGAAATACTTTATCATCCGATTCGAAATTTTTTTGATTGATTCAATGACATATTATAATTACATTCAAATTAAAAAAAAAAAAAAATTGATTGTTATATTCAGAGGAATTGAGTCATACTCAGGGGGGTAAATTATTTTTGTTATTTGGGTTTCCACGTTTTGTGTATTCTTTGGGATCCCCATCATGTAGTGGTGCCATTTTTCTCGACTCTGCACGTTTTATAGTTCTGGTACTGGATAGAACTATAATTTTTAAATTTAAAGAGGCAAACAAGATATTTCCCATGGTGTTTTGAGTCAAATTACTGATTATGGTTATTATAATATTAATTAATAATTTCCATTGCTTTCTTGTTTTTAATTAATACATGATCAAGCTAGCTAGTATAATAATATATCATTTGAGAGGCTTAATCATTAAGTTGGGAAGGACTCATATTTAAAGGGGGCCAAATACTGAAAAAAAAGAGTCTTGTTTTCTTTTTCGCCAAGTGTTAAAGGGGCTAAGGGGAATGCTCAAGGTAAGGCCCTTTGACTTGCTAACTTAAGGATGTAAGATCAGTCCATTTAACAGTTTTTATTTTTAATTTTTAAAGTGAGTGATTTAAAACAAAATAAATAATTTATGAAGTGCAATTTCGAACATTTAATATTCTAAGAAGCAATTTCACACATTTAATATTATAGGGTGCAATGACAAACATTGGGTAGTCTACGTATTTAAATAGAACGAAGTTCCAGTACGTTCTTCTTAGAATGAGATATACTCCATAGCTCCTTTATGGTCGGTCAATAAGCACTTTAATTTGGTCAATTGATCACCATCTTCCTACCATCTTCCTACAACTAAGAAGTCAAAATTCAAACATTGACGATATCATTTAATGTCTAAAATATTAAAAGATTTATTTGATTTACGAGTGTATATGCGAGTATATGTGTTGTATTTCATAAATTTATGGATAATTAACTATTAAAATTAATTATAAATATATCCAAAAAAATGAAGAAATATAATTTGGCCGCTGAAAGGCAACGAATTGTGTGTTTTATCCTTTTTTCTAAAATGTGTTTTCTCCGTCCATATACACACAATTCTTATCGAGAATAACCATCAAGTCAATATTTCCGTTGACCATTGTTACCAATTATTATCCCACAAGAAACACCAACAATAATTATACACACTGTGAAGGATATGTGCATAAATTTTAAAATGTATGAAAAATAAATTATTATATTTAATTTTTATTAAATTCTTTTAGTATATTTATATATTATATTTTTAATAATAATAATAATTTAAATATTATAAAAATATAATATATTAATATAATCTTCATGTATTTTGAAATTTACATTATACAACTGTCAAAGTTTGTTGTAATTTTTTTCATAAGGGAGGGAGTAGTGTTGACCATTCAGTTTGGAGATAATACCGATAAATTAAAGTGACAATTAATCCGTAAATAAAAAAAAAAAAACGACTTTATTAGCTAAACTCCATTTCCCACCACCCTCCAATGTGGAACGTGCCTAAACCTAGAACATGTCAATCGTTGACCTAAAGAGAGAGTTTAATACGTTTTCGATCCACCGCATGCATAGGAAAAAAACATTAGCTTGTAACCCAAAAGCCAAATATAGAAATTAATGAAGAGTTTAGTCTTGGATACACGTGGTACGTCCTTTTGGAGATAATTGGAAATCACCATTTTTAGAAAGAGAATTTAACAACTAACCAATCGATGGCTTGTGGAAAAAGACAACCAGAAGAGAAGTGAAGTGAATTAGGCGACTACACGAATGGTGGAGAGTGTTGTTTCTGGGAAGTGCTTTTGGGGTGATGAGACAAAGTTGATTTAAGTAGTTGGTTTCAAATTACATGAAGCCTTAATACGTAGTAATATATAAAAAAGATTGTCGTTTTTAAAAAATATTTATTTTTATAATTTGGAACGAAAGTATAACTTAGAATTTAAGACGTTATTCTTTTACAAATTAAAGCAAAGGCTTGTCGACTCCACTAGTTTATTTGACAAATTGATGGTGACATAGTAGAAAACGGGATAAAACAAACATAATCACAATAATCCAAAAGAAAAAATAGATAAATACTGTAGTACAATCGCAATTGGTAAAAACTAAGGTAGAATTATTATTGAAAATATAATGAATCTCAGTTACATCATAAGAGAGATATTTATGATTACCCAACTCTCCAATCCTATTTGGGAAATAAGTTACCTAATATTACTTGAAAACTAAGAAAACTAATAATAATAATAATGATAATAATAATAATATTCAAATAACTTAACTAAAACAAAAGCAAGACCAAAATATTAAACGGGCTTAAATAAAATAATAATATTGTACTAGCCTAAATACTAAATAAAAATAACATAGATAACTGGACTTTCTATATATCACAAAATATAAATTAAATTAACTCTTTATAAAAATTTATATATGCATCATTTTATGGTTTGTGATGCATGAAAATTTCTGCCTTCGTCGGATGGCATAGTTTACTAGAACAAGGCTGTAAGCCGAGGGACTTTGGTCCAAATGGTTGTCTTTCAACAGGGTATCATGCCTGAGCCAGAATTGGGTTTGATTTGATTTCATTGGGCAACCTAAAAGGCCCCAACGATTGTGGGCTTGGGTTGATAAGGTTTGCCATTATTTCATAAAAATAAGCCTCAAGTTAGAAAATGTCTCACATCCATGATGTCCGAAGTCTCTTGGGTCTCCCATGAAATGTGACTATTTTAGGCCTTTAAAGGGCGATCCATGAAGAACCTAACATTCTTATTGGGACTATCTTAACTCTCGACCGGCTGGTAGTCTCTACAAACATGGAGGGACTGGCTTTACCTCTGAATTTAATTAAATAAATGTTTTTTGTGCTTTACCAAGAAATGATACCCCTCCGTACCCCAACAAAATTTTTTTTTTTTTTAAATATAACTCATTTATTATTTTTCATGTATATTAAGGATATATTTTTCTTTATTTTTTAGCCCTAAAAATAATAAGAACTTGTTTTTAAAAGTAGTGGCATGAAAATGATCATTCTGAATTAAATTAAAATTATTATGTTGTGTCATTAACATAATTTATTTTTGCGAAGCAACTATCTTTTAGTGAACCAAACGGAGAAGACATTATCCTTATGGGGGAGAGAGCACCGTACCCAAACTCAGCTATGAGCCTATATGACTAAAGAAGTTGGTCAAATATTTTTCACTGAATTGATATTTGACGTGGAAACTAACTAAAATTCTAGTTGCTCCCAAAGATATTGGGCGAGGTGAATTGCCCTTTTCAGAGTTGAATAATTGTTTCTACATTTAGAGTGTACTTTTTAATTTAATTTATTTGCCCCTTTTTTTTTGTGTTAAATTTTTATTCCCTTATTTGATTAAGGAATTAAATTACTAAAAGCAAATCCAGACAAAAGCCTTTGAAGAAGCCTTTAGATTGTTGCCTTTGAATGCCGAAGCAAATGACCCACTATTTTGTTATGTACTAAGTCTCTGATTTAATCAGGATGTACTAAAAATAAATAATTATTTTTAATTTTGAAATACTGATAATATTAGTAGTTAAGTATTTTTAAGTGTTACTATTTTCTGTCCTTTCTTTCTTATTTCATTCTTTCTGTATATATGGACACCGAAGAAAATTACTGAGAAGGACAGGTATTGTCATCTTTGGGGTACACTGCTTCCAAAGACCAAAAGCAGCCTCTCTGCGCGGAAGTTTATGTTTGTCTGTCTACCTACTGGAAAAATTAACAAAGGAGCTCGAGTTTGGCAATTGCCCATTGGCATCCGAATGCACTTACATATTTCGGTTCTGTTTTACATTGTCGCCTATATATGTATATTGTTTTTGTATTGATCCTAAAATGGTACCCCAATTTTCAAATTTGACAAATAACACCCTAAATTTTCAACTCTATAGGTGGTCACCTTTTGACAATTGCACGATAGCCATGCCAGCTTCTTAGCCTTTTTATTGTAAATTGTAAATAAAATGCGACTCTTTTACCGAACACGAAGGGAATAGAGTTTAGTTATTCTTTTGAAGCAAAAAAAATATGGTTAAAGAGTAGAACGTGAATCTTCAGAAGTTACCCAGAAAAAATGGTCCAAAGTTTAAACCATATGGTGTGTTTGGTAATACAATAAATCGTTTGTGCATGTTGTAGTGAAGCACGCACATGTGGGGCACTTAGTTACGGTCTGTGAAAGAATGGAGCAGGCAGGGGCCAGGCATGCATGCCCACTATGTATCTTTTTACCTCTTCATATATATATATATATATACACACACACACACACACACACACACAAAAAAAAATAATAATAATTCTACAGTAAGTGAGCAAGTAGCAACAAAACGAATGGAAACTCTCAAAAATCATGATTTCTCTGCTTCTTGGGAATTTGAAATATACTCGTAACAAAACATAACGAAAAGAATAGCATCTGATTCTATTCATATTTTCAAATATGAGAAAACGAAATGATTCTAGAATTGCAAGCTAAGAAAACAGGCATGGATCATTTACAATTATCTATTATTTATTTTTAATCCTTTTCTCGTTATTTTTATTATTTATTTATTTATTTTTATTTTTTTTGGAAAGCACTGCCTTTACCTTTTATCTACATATATTCAAGTCTACTTCATGATCATGGAAGGGTGCTAAAAGTCAATTTGCAATGACATATTCAAGATGTGATTTACAAGAAATAGATAGCTTTAAGATTAGGCAAGTTTCTTTCTAGGCTTTCTTTTTTTTTTTTTTTTTTCCACGTAGCGTTGCTACTTTATGTCATTTTATTCCCTACCAAGTAAATTTGTTTTGATTTTGATATTAGTGAAATTAACAGTGCTTTTAAGACAAATGGGAAATTAAGGCATGAGAACACAGGAAATAACCAAAGTACTATATATAAGATGCATAATTTCAACAAAATCATCGTGTGTCGTCACAGTCCAAACAGAAAAGATTGAATGCATCATTAGTGCTTAGAGAGACTTTTACGAAAATTAATCAATTTCGCTAACTTAACTTTTGCCTTATGTCTTAATCAATTGTTTAGAGATATCTAGATTCATTACAAGATTAATGAGTGTGATACACTCTGCACGAGTTTTAGGTAACCAGCTAGCTGTGAGTAGTAGGGCTCCATAATATTGTTTCCGGGCCAGGTTGGGTTCATATACTCCTTGTAGGCCGTAGATCAGTCTATTGTGTTTGGAAGGGTTAACACAATTAAAGTTGCTAATTGTTGTTGGGCTCGAACTCGCTGACCTTGATCTGTAAGGGCCATGACAAATGCTTGGTACAATAATTCAATTGAAAACCTCTCAAGATGTCATCATACTTCATGGAAAGCGAACCTAGTCTAGACTAATGCTAATCCAATTTACATTAATTAACAACTAAGAACACTTTGTAGTCTTAGGAACATAAACATTGCAACAATGATTGCTAACTGTGAATTAAGGCAAGAAACTGACAATTAAGCATGATCATAATTACCACCACTGGGGAAAGAAAGAACTAAAAAGAATTGTGATAGGAAAAGTGCATCGAATCCAATGTAAAAACAACTTCCTTTTGTTGCAAAAGAGAAATGGAGGAGAAGGAGGTGGTGGTGTGGACTAAAGCTCTCCTGTGTTTGTGAAAGGGTCCCAATTGGTATAATTTCTTTCGATCTGTTTCCTTTTTTTTTTTTTTTTTTTTAAAAAAAAAAACAGATTTGTATATATGTGTGTGTGTGAATTGATATTTACATTATATTTTTTGAAAATTTATAATATATATATATATATATATATATATTCCTCTCCACTTTATGCCCCTGATATGCTTTCGTACAACCAAAGCAAAGGTTGAAATTTTTGCATCTCAATTGTTAAAGTACGCTGCCATGTTAGCATTCATTCTCATCTCACCCCACTATGTTAATAGTAGTATCATTTTCTACTTTGGTTTTATATATTACAAGTGCAAGCAAGTACAACACTTCTACCAAAATACAGCGACATTCCATCAAGACTGATGTGCGTGCGCCGTCTGACATTCCGCGAAGCTTACTATTTGTATCTTTGAATAATACTGTATTATTTAATTAATTTATAATAATTTGTTTTTTAAATTAAAATTGTCATAAGAGTATTTATTTTAATTTATTTAAAATAAATTATACATTAAATATAATAATATCTTTAATTTATTTGTAAAAACTGAAAACTTATTTAAACTAATAAATAAATTTTAAAATAAGATGTGAGAAATTGGACCAAAATTTATTGTGAAATATTATATCCACATGAGGAGGTGTTATCATATTTTTGGAAAGTTGTGAATTATGAAATTATTTAAGACTAGATGTTGCACCTAGGCTAAAATCCAATGCATTTGACTGGTTTATAGTAAAAAATTCAATGCGTCTTTTTCCATAATTAGAAGTTCTGCCTCACAAGAATGCGTGGGACTCTCGGATCCCATCCCGTCCAGTCCACCACACATCCCAATCTCAAAACAAATTTAACGTCTCAGATTTAATCACAAAGCAAAATAGTGATATTTATGGAGGGTTAGTATAATCTCTCGCGTTTGAGTTGGCTCTTCATCTAGATAATTGCTTTTTTATATATGTGTAAACGAATCGAATTAAATAGAATATTAACGTGTTCAGATTTTATTTGTATATTTAACGAATTTGAAATAAAATTTATATATGTCTCGTTTAGCTATCGAATCAACAACAAATACGAATCGAGTCCGAAAATTTAAAGTTTTCGAGTGAATACCATCGAATATCATTACAAAAAAATGATTTGATAAAATCTAAATAATTTATCAAATTTTAAAATGTGCTCATATTCTACTCGTTAATATTTTAAATCAAACTAAAATCAAAATTTTAACTGAGAGATTTTAAATAAATCTAAAATCATTTGATTCTATTTACGACTTTATTCTTTTTTTAAAAAAAAATTGAAAAACTTTCGATATAATAATGACAGTCAAGCTGCAGAAAGGGTAAAAATGTAAACAGATGAAATGCAAGTTTTTTGTGGTAGAAAAGTCAAAAGAGATTACTTTCTCATGTTAATGACACTATTACTGCTGTTTATAGGCGACTTATCATGCGTATCTCTCTCTATATCTCCATATTATATATCTCTATCATTATTATTATTATTATTAAAAAGAGAATAAGGTCAATGTGGTCAATGTGTCCATATTATTTTATCCATTTTATCATTTTTTGTAATTTTTTTTAGACGTCTCCGCAAAGTTATTTTTTTTTTATTACCTTCCTATGCTCATTTTACACGCTAATGGCTACCTTTGTCAGTTTGTGCAATTTTCTTTTTACCCCCTCCATTTTCTTCTTGTTTTGTTCTTTTTCTTTTCGCCAATTATTATTGTTAAAATATTATTTATTATTTTTGAATTTTATTAAATTAAATTTAAAATATTAAATAATAAATTATTTTCTATATCTCAAAATTATAGATACTTTTGAGTTATATTAAATTATGCTTTAAAATTTAAATTATAATAAAAAATTGTTAAATTTCAAAATATTAATATTCTATATGTACCTTATAACATTCATTTTTACACAAATTTATATTTTGATATCAATCAAAATAAAATAAATTTAGAAACTCGCCATTTTTTGGTCATTTTGTATTTTTTTTCTACAATAATTTTCCTACATCCCAAAATTATAAATACTTTTGACCTATATTAAATTAAGATTTTAATGTGTTAAAATTCAAGTTATAACACAAATTTATTAGATTTCCAATTTTTTTATATTTTAAAATAATAATATTTTATATATAACTTACAATATTCATTCTGATGTCAATCAAAATAAATACATCTAGGACAAGCCAATTTATAAATTTAAATTATTATTTAAGTTTAAAAGTAGAAAACACTATAGCTTGTAATATTTTTTTAGATACAGTTTACTATTTTCATGACTATTTGAATTAAATTGAGTAAATTAAATTGCTTTAATTTTTT
>JAUMHB010049409.1:0-16805 GCA_032359685.1 Pittosporum tobira
TCTAGAAAACAGTATTTTATTGAGTCCGTTAAGTTCTATATTAATTAATTTTTAAATAATAATTTTAGTTATTAATTAATTTTTAAATAATAATTTTAGTTATTAATTTACTTTTTTTTAATTAAATAAGTTCGTCAGATAAATTTTTAAAATAAAAATAACATTAAATAATATAATCCCTTCATTAGATTAGATTAGACTAGACTTGGATTAGATTTGATTACAAGCTGCCGCGCTGTAAATTCTATTATTCTATTCTATTTGTAGTCGCAATTCCTCCGGCAAATAGTCGCCGGCATTTAACTGTCTATTTTTTATTTTCCGAATGCCAACCCTCCCGACTATTTATATACAGTATAATACTCCTCCTCCTTTCCTTAAACCGGCTTTTGATCCCCTCCAAAGGCTCATCTTTGATTTTACATTTTTAACCCTATCCAACACGTGGCATCCCAAGTTTGGATTTGCTTCTTTCTGGTCAACATCTAATCCTATAGCAATTATTAATAAGCTAGGGATAGAAATATTAATTACTCTTATAACAATTAAATTAATTGAAACACTTTTTTACCTTTAAAAAGATAATTAAATTAATCTAATCATATTTATATTGTTATATTTCTTATAACAATATAATATACTTATAGTGATGTTTATTTGTATTACTTGATCATAAAAGAAAATTTATATAATCTTAATCTTTCAAAAAGTGTAATCAATATGTTTAAGCATTTTTTTTCTAATTTTTTTTTAATTTATAATAAATTAACAATATTGTGATATTTTATAATATTAAAATAAAAAGTTATTTTTAATTTTTAAAACATACCCAAAAAAGACCAATTACACAATTCCTTTAGTAATAGACGTTCTGGAGGAGATTTGTTTACCAAATTAACGTTCAAATTTAGAATGGAGATTTAATTGCTAGTTTTCTACTTTTAATGGATAATTAAATACGTAACTGATCCCTGTTAAAGATAAAATAAGTGATTTACTATTAAATTCATATAAGGATAACATTGATATTTAATTAATTTTTAAAACAATTATGTAAAATATTAATTTTAATTTTTAATATATGTGTTTATCTTCCAAACTTAAATGAAATTGGAAATAGAGGGAGTTACAAAGATGTGATACGCCATGCACTCTATTTTTAATATATGATCGATTGCGTGTATTTAGAGTAGAAGTTTTGTATAAATGTATCGCCATATTATTAAATATTTTGATTTAAGTTATTTTTTTCTTTCTAGAGGTGAAATAGAATATCCAGTTGAAACATAAAGATCATATGTTTGTAATGCATAGTCTGTCTCGTAGTGCTGAAAGTTCGGGCAGCAGACAAAAATGTACTATAAAAAAATAATTATTTTATTAAAATACTAATAGTACATGATACTTCATAATGTTATAATGCAATTTATTTTTTAAATATATTTTTATTAAGGAGTAAGTAAATTATACTATGTATATACTTTCAATTATAATTTTTTTTCTTTTTTTTTTTTACCTAAGAGCTAGGTGTAATAAAATAACCTGATTGAAACGTAAGATTAATACGTCTGTAACGCATTATTTGTATCGTAATAGTCAATTAGTGCAAAAAGTTCGGTGACAGATAAAAATATATAAGAAAACAATTATTTTATTAGTAATGGATGGTACTTTATAATGTTATAATGCAGTTATTTTTTTTAATAAATATATTTTTTATTAAGTAGCATGAAATTTATTCTCCGTTTATACTTTCTATATAGGACTATAGATGATAGAAACCCTAACCCTACACCAGTAACTCGGTTTATTCCATTTTGATGCGAATCGATGCAAACCTATCTGGCCACGTGAGTCCGAATCGGGTGTATCAAATATTGTCTCATTTGTTATTTTAAATTTAATTTGACAGATATGTTATATTTAAATTTATTAATTAAATTTAATTTGACAGATATGTTATATTTAAATTTATTAATTATAAATTTTATAAGTAATTTTTTTTTAAAAATGGTATAAATTTTTCTTTATTTATAATAAAATAATAATAAAAATATTATGATATTTTATAATACTAAAATAAAAATATATTTTTAATTTTAAAACCTATAAAAAAGACTAATTATTATAATGATAAATCAGATTTAAGCATAATTTCTTAAAGCACTAGTGTGCACAATAATTACTCCCCCAATCAATCAATATATAATATAAATAGATAAATACTAATTTTATTTGGTTTACTTACCAAATTATGGTATGAGTCAAGTGAATCTATTTGTTCACTCACCGAGTCATTTTAAAGTCATGTAACTCAATTCCTTAGTTTACCTATCGAGTCATATCATGAGTCAAGTGAGTTTCTATGCTCACTCATCGAGTCATTTAAGGCTATGCAACTCAGTCTCTTGATATACAAGTTTATTATTACTTATTTAATTATATTAATCTCTCCACAATACTTTTATGTATAAAAAATACTCACAAACTAAATACAGTATTATAGGTTAGTACATTAATCTCGATGGTCTTTTACACAATTTCATTTGCTGAGAAAAAAACTCTTCTCATTTGTTTCACATAAGAAAAGGATATGATTATACTCATTTAATTAGCTAATGAATTTTGACTCTTTCAGTATTTGTAAGCTCTCTAATAATCTCCTGTTGTATCACATAAAAAATAATAGTTAATTCGTATATAGAAGAAAAAGTATCGATGCTTAAAAAATAATATTAAATTTAGCAATAAAAAAAAACCATTTCAAAAACTTATATATTTTAAAGCTAATATCAAATAATTTTAAAAAAAAATGTAAATTGAACCCTTATATTCTAAAATCCTATTAATATATTATGACAAATTTTAAAATATGATAAATAACATGAACAACTTATTTAAATACATACACAAAAAGAATAAGACGTATTATTTTTAGCACATTATAAATATTTACATCTAGCCCGGACAATGCCGAGTGTTCAGCCTAGTTATTTACTAATAGTCGTTTTGGGAGAAGATTTGTTTATCAAATTAATTTATGTTCACAATAAAGATTTGATTTCTAATAGCAAAACTGCTAAATATTTTGACATTCGAATGAATCTGACAGATACATGCAATAAAACAGCCCAAGAATTTATAATAATTACAACATGTCATTGTGAGATAATTGTAAGTTCCAACTCGGAGGGTATAACAAAACTCTTGCTAATAGTTTTCTACTTTTAATGGATAATTAATTCATACTTTCGCTCTTTATCTTCTTCATTAAATACATAACTGATCTGTGTAAAATAAGTCATTTACTATTACATTCATATAAGGATAACATTGATATTTAATTATTTTTTTATATAATTATATAAAATATTAATTATAATTTTTAATATATGTGTTTATCTTCCAAATTTAAGTAAAACTGGACATAGAGGGAGTAACAAAGATGTGATACGCCATGCACTCTATTCTTTGGGGTCTGGAGTTTTGGTTAGAATCATGCAACAAAGGAAACAATATTATCTTCTTAAACTCCATGTTAGCTACGTTATAATGTATAATGTATTATATGTATTTTAATAAAATAATATGTATTAATTGGATTTTACTTGATTGTATATGATCCGATTGCATGTATTTAGAGTAGAAATTTTTTATAAACATATCGCCATATTATTAAATATTTTGATTTAAGTTTTTATTTTGATATTTTTTTAGAGGCAGAATAAAATAATTTGGTTGAAGCGTGATCATATGCTTGTAATGCATAGTTTGCCTCATAATTATTAACTGGTGTTGAAAGTTTGGGTTGCAGACAAAAATGTATAAGAAAACAATAATTTTGTTAAAATACTAATAATACATGAAACTTTATAATGTTATATAACACAATTAATTTTTTAAATATTTTTTTTTTTATTAAGGAGTGTGTAAATTATTCTCCATATATATACTTTCACCTATAAGGTTTTTTTTTTTCCCTAAGAACTAGGTGTAATAGAATAATCTGATTGAAGTGTAATGGTCATACGTTTGTAATGTATTATTTGTCTCGTAATAGTCAATTGGTGTTAAAATTTTAGTGATAGATAAAAATGTAAAAGAAAATAATTATTTTATTAAATTACTAATAGTGGATGGTACTTTATAATGCAGTTAATTTTTTTAATATATATATATATATATATATAAGTAGCATGAAATTCATTCTCCGTATGTACTTTCTATATAGAACAATAGATTATAGAAACCCAACAGCAGTGACTCGGTTTATTCCATTTTGATGCGAATCGATGTAAACCTATCCGGCCACGTGTTAAGATCGGATGTCTCAAATATTGTCTCATTTGTTGTTTCAAATTTAATTTAACAGTTGTGCTATATTTAAATTAATTAATTATAAATTTTATAGCAAATTTTCTTTTAGAGATGGTATAAAATTTTATCTCTATTTATAATAAAATAATAAATAAAAAATATTGTGATATTTTATAATACTAAAATAAAAATATATTTTTAATTTTAAAACCTATCAGAAAAGGCCAATTATTATAATGATAAAACAGATTCAGCCATAATTTCTGAAAGCACCGGTGTAAACAATTACTCCCCCAATTCCTCACTAATAGTCATTTTGGGAGAAGATTTGTTTACCAAATTAATTTATGTTAACATTTTACAATAAAGACTAGATAGCTAGTAGCAAAAATGCTAAACATTTTGACCTCCGAATGAATTCGATAGACACATACAATAAAATAATTTAAGATTTTGAAATAGTTATAACTTGCCATTATTGTGAGATAAATCGGAGGTTCCAACTCGGAGGGTATTACAAAACTCGTTTTCAACTTTTAATGGATAATTAATTCATACTTTCTGTCTTTATCTTCTTCATTAAATACATAACTGATCTACATTAAAGATAAAATAAGTCATTTACTATTAAATTCAAATAAGGATAACATTAATATTTAATTAATTTTTAAAATAATTATGTAAATTATTAATTATAATATTTAAAATATGTGTTTATCTTCCAAACGTAAATGAAATTGGAAATAGAGGGAGTACCAAACATGTGATACGCCATGCACTCTAATCTTCGGTCTCTGGGGTTTTGGTTAGAATCATGCAACAAAGGAAATAATATTATCTTCCTCAACTTCATGTTAGCTACGTTATAACTTATCACGTATTATTTGTATTTTAATAAAAAAATAATATGTATTAATTGGATTTTACTTGATTGTATATATGATCCGATTGCATGTATTTAGAGTAGAACTTCTGTATAAATGTATTGCCATATTATCAAATATTTTGATTAATTTTTTTTTTCCTTTCTAGAGGCAGAGTAGAATAATCTGGTTGAAGCGTAACGATCATATGTTTGTAATGCATAGTCTGCCTCGTAATATTCAACTGGTCCTGAAAGTTCGGGTAATAGACAAAAATATATAATTTTTTTAATTAATGAGCATGTAAATTATGCTCCGCATATACTTTCTACTATAATTCTTTTTTTTTTCTTAGGGTTAGGCCGATTAGATTAATCTGGTTGAAGCGTAATAATCATATGTTTGTAATACATTGTCTGTCGCGTAATAGTCAACTAGTGCTGAAAGTTCGGATGACAGACAAAAATGTATAAGAAAACAATTATTTTATTAAAATACTAATAACATATGATACTTTATAATGTTATAATGCAATTAATTTTTAATATTTTTTTCAATTAAGGAGTATAAATATATACTATGTATATACTTTCTATATAGAACTATAGATCATAGAAACCCTACACCAGTGACTCGGTTTATTCCATTTTGATGCGAATCTATGTAAACCTGTCCCGCTACAACGTGGGGGTTTGTGTAGACGTTTTACAGTTTCTACCAACCCTAATCGCACAATTAATTAATTGAAATATGTTTAACGCACTAATTAAGCTTTAATTGTTTATTCCAAATCATCGGGGCTTCTGCATTGGCTAGTGATAGCCAGACTCGGATCCTGATCCCTAATGCGGACAGTCTTGAATTTTGAATAAAGGATAACATAGTTTATTACTGTACTAGAATTAAGTTCAAAATCAACATTATTTTGTCACTCATTTAATACTCCATCTCTTCTAAATTAATAGCCTTTTTAAAAAATAAAATATATTTTAAAATCATTATTATTTATAATTTCCTGAAAAAAAATAACAATTATTTTTTTACATTACCCTTAATCTATCTCATATTTCCAAAAAAGTTTAATTGACTAAAATTATTTATATTTCTACTCACTCTTGTTCACCACATTAAATACGGGGATAAAAAGAAAATTGTACACTAATAATCTCTCTATTCCTAAATAACTGTCTTTTTATAAAAAAAAAAGTATTTTAATTTAATTGTTATTTTCACATTTTAAGATAAAAGTTAAAGCGTGATTTTCTTAATTTCATTCTCTTTCATCTTTCTAATAACTTTTTCTCTAATAAGTATTTTTATTTATTTTTCTCTCCTTATTTTTCCAAGTATTCTACTCAAACCAATAAAACAATAATTGATTTTCTTAATCCATGTATATACATCTAAAATGACAATTATTTAAGAATCTAATGAGTATTTATTATTGTTCTTAATCCATGTGTATAGAGTTAAAATGACTATTAATTTTAAATGGTGAGAATATCTATTCATGTCTAGCACAGCCTAGACATATATCATGTTTTATCGGAGATGCAAATTAATATTAGAGATATTATATAATTATATTCATAAATATTTTTTTGTTTACAATCTTACCAAAGAAGAAAGTATTTCTAGAAGTACATCTTAGTTTTGAATTGGAGGAGGTGAACAAATGGTCATACAGTTGCATGGTTTCTTGATCATGATTATTTTAAACGATTTATCTTTTAATGTTTGTTTGTTGGTGTACATCGCTTAAAGCACTTATTATTACATAACTACATGAATTTATGCTCACACTTCTTTTCTTTTTTATTTTTAGAGATAATTTGAAATTTAATTTTTATTCATAAAAAAATGAAATATTAGAAATATCATTGTCTTTTATTAAACAAAAATAGAAATATATATCTGTTTACAAAAAAAAAATGAAAATATCTCTAAAATTTTTTAAATTGATGGAAAGAGAATAAACATCTCTAGTTTTAGAACAGATAGAGGATTACTTTATATTTATTGTTTAGAAATACATTTTCAAAACAAGGATTTAAAGTAGAAAGTAAATTTTATAAGTAATGTTAAATACTAGAAAAGTTGTAATGGTGATGTGATATTCAAGCCTTGCAAGCTAAACTTTTCATCTAAGGGTAGGTAGCACCTTAGACTTTAAATTTTTTTATTCCATTATGTATATTTTTAAAAATGTGTTATTTTACATTTTAGATCCAGTTTTCCAGTCATAAGTGACTTGTTGACAAGAATATTATTGTCACAATATTCATAAACTAAATTACTGATTAAAGTAAAAATGAAATTATTAATTAACATTAAAATTGAAATTATTATTATTATTATTTTAATTAATAATTTTAGTTTTATTTTAATTAATAGTTTAAGTTTAAATCTTGATTAATAATTTCAGTTTTATAACTGTTGTGACGATAATACTCTTGTCACATGTCACATATGATTGAAAAACTGGTTTCATAGTACAAAATGACACATTTTTAAAAATATAGGTAACAGAATGAAATTTTTTAAAGTTTAGAATGCTATCTAAATTCAGACGAAAAGTCTGAGATGCAACTAATTATGAATTCAAAAATAAGTAACTTTTTTTTTTATGTATAATTATTTCTCAAATTTAAAATATATATTTAGTTATAAAATAATTTATAAAAAATAAATATTTAATTTTAAAACGAATAGAATACTAGCAAATTATTGACTTTAGACTTTGATACCAAAATTTGTAACGGTCATGAATTGAATGAATCCCCAACACTTGGGAAAGGTCACATAAGGGTGATGTTGCTTTCATCTTTTTCCTCATAACCATCATAACTAAATGTTATTTTCACATGTTTGCTTTCATTTCTTTATATATAATTTATATTGTCATTAATTATGAATTTAAAATAAGTAAATTTGCATAAATATAAAAAATATGTATAAAAATAAATTAAAAAACTTATGAAAATATAGCAATTCTTTAAAAATATCTCCCAACTTTTATTTATGGCTCATATTTCACAATAGTCACATGAGCCAGAACAACTACACGCAGCTAGCAGGGACCAATTTGAAAGCGAAAAAGGAGAGGCTGTGAAAATGACAAATAATTACTCCCTTAAATTTAATTAATTTATAATTAAGAATTAATATAATAATTATAATATTCAAAAAGGGAAAATCAAATAATTATATAAGGCATGTTTGGCACAGTTTATTTTATAACAGCTATAAGTTGAAAAAAAAACACTTATTGACTAACTTTTTCAAATAAATTGACAATATAAGTTATATTTAACCTACAATTTTTTTAAAATTAATAAAAATATTTAATTTTAAGGTAGTTGATTTTTAAAAATAAAATATAATCAATTTTAATAAATTGAAACAATTTAGGCCCATAGTAGACAACAAATATATATATATATATATATATATATATAAAGCACAAACTTTAAAATCTTTGGTTCAATATTTTACCATAAATATGACAAAAATACCCCTTAACTAGGGCCTTAATCCACTTACTCAATTTATCTTTTTGGTAATTATATCTTGACATTTATTAATATATAAATATACTTATCTATTTATGAGTCACATAATAAATAACCTAATTAATTTATGGTTGTATTTTATTTAAGTTGCATAAATGATAATGACTTAACATATACTAACATATTTAGTTTCTCATCCCATAGTCTTCATATGTTTTGATCAACTCCTTTTATAGTTTCTTTTGAATCAGTTTGGACAAATAAACATATAAGTTTCACATTATGAAAATTATATATTTTAAAAAAAGATATTTTTTAATTTAACATATAATAGATTTATCAATAAAAAAAATTATAATAGATTATTATTTGAAAAAAAATAAAATGAAAGAGTTTGTCTTAAAATAAAATTCAAAAATTTATTTATCAAATAATTAAATAATTTATTAATATACATACATAATATCAACTGTTTTAACTTAGAAATTAATTAACTATTAAAAAAATTATATAAAAAATTATAATAATTTTTTATAATGTATCAATAAATAATTATGTTTAGTACGGACAACGCGGGATATTCCAATTAGTAGTAACAAGATAAGCAAGCCATTAACATGATCTACGTGTGAACGAGAGTGCGCCCCACGCCGCTAAAACAGCGTTCTCGCGAAACAAAACGCCCCGCCCCGTCCTACTGAGTATTATACTGGATGGATATATTAAATTAATAGCTTTGATTTAAAAATGTTCTTATCTTTTCCATATATATAAACACAATCGAGTTCACGTAAACCATGTATATACCGATGCAGAGAGACAAAGGGTTTCTGTAGACCTTCTTCGTTGAGCGGAGTTTCGGTGGAAATGGTGACGGAAGCTAGCCGCGAGAGTTACAACAGCAGAGTGGTGGAGCCGGCGGTGGTCGGCGTGAAAAGTCGGCAGCAGCGAATAAAGCTCGACGTTTACAATGAGGTTCTCCATAGGCTCAAGGAGTCCAATAACGAAGAGGCTATTCGGCCTGGGTTTGATGATCAACTTTGGGCCCACTTCAATCGACTCCCAACCAGGTATGTCTATTTTGTTTATTTGTTTTGATAATTTGTGCTCTTTCGTGGTTGTTCGATCAGGATCTCGCTTGATTTTTATTTTCCTTGAGGTTTTTACTTGGTTTTAGTTTTGTTTTGTTTGTATGTGTTGATTTTTGTATGGTTATGGATTGGTGCATTTTAAATTGAAACACTTTTCTTCTTAATTATGTTTCAAGCAGTAATGGGTAATAGCAACTGCTTTATGGTATATGGAAATTTGAACCATTGTGTCGGTTATGTTTCTTAACTTTATGGTTATGCTTTTTTTTTTTTCCTTAACACGTCTAGGCAGTCGATTCTCTCGATTTGGCTGGTCGCCTAGACCCCCACCTAAATTGAATTAGTCATCGCTCTAATGAAAGTTTTAAAACTCTATCATTATCGTAATGAAGTTGTTATACTAGATAAGATTGTTTTATGTAAATTTTAGAATCTGTATATTTTCATAGTATATACAAATATATATGATAGAAAGAGCTGTTTAAGAAACTTCCTAGGCAACTTAAGAATTAGGTATCTCCTGTCAGCTAGCGTTTTTTAGAACTTTGTTTTTTCTGTTAAAATCTTATATGGATTTTATCTTTGTTAGAATCGTATATGGATTTTATCTTTTTCTGATGTAGAATTAATTTTTGTTTTCCTCAATGTCTAATGTGAGAAATTATTGTATGATGCCCCCCCCAAAAATTAAAACTTCGATTGCCTCAAAATCAATATTGGAGTTTTATTTGTCTTTTTTGGGTAATTGGAGTATTATTATATAAGTCAAGCTAAAACTTTGGTCCCCTAATTTAAAAGTTCAATTTTTGCATGTGATGGATGTCATTTTAAATTTTTTTGAACTTTGATTTCAAGCACTTACCAAGATATTTTCTCTCTCTGTGGTAACCTGAGTATTTATGAAGGTTTTGTATGATGATGTTAAGGACAATATTGTTATGAAGGTATGCGTTGGATGTGAACGTAGAAAGGGCAGAAGATGTTCTCACACACAAGAGGCTACTGTATGAAGCCCAGGATCCTGCCAATAGACCCGCATTTCAAGTCCGTCTAGTGCAGGTGCGTTTATTTAGATTGGCTTCCGGTTTCGCCGATATATATGATTCATTAATGGCCATAGTATTGGTGATATATCGGATATGTTAGTAACCGGTGGCTAGAAAGACGTTCACCTAGTCAGTACTTGACAGTGAAATTTGAGGTTATTTAACGAACCGATCTATTTGATACTCGTCTTAACTTGTTATTGAATGGAGTTCTAGTATTATATCGATCAACTCACCTGATAAATACTTGTCTTGTTCGTGTTACTGTTTATGCAGGTTTCTCCCGTGTCTTGTGAGAACCTAGTTGATTCAGTTCATTCCAACTCCCCAAAAAAGGAAGTTGTCCAAAGGTCTGATTTTATTTTTTTTTTGTTTTTTCGTAAGTGCAAAGTGCAGTTTACATCTCTCAAATGCAAGTTGTATATTCTGGACCTTATATTGTGAACTTTTGCTTTCATTTTGAGTCATTAAATTGTTTTTAACTTACCGATATACCCTTTTTTTTCCATATGAAAGCATCCATCCACCACCTGCTTTTGGTTCTTGCCCTAATCTCGAAGCCCTTGCAATTGAAGCTAACAAATCTCAAGTTCATGAAGGGGATAATGCTACAGATGCCTATGCGAAGTTTTCCCGGTATGTAATGATATTATTTTACTTATTTAGTTCAATATGATATGCTTATCAGTGGTTCACATATTTGTATTGTAGTGCTTATCTTTAATATTGATGATTGTATAGGCCCATGCATGAGATTACCTTTTCAACATATGACAAGCCAAAGCTGCTCAGTCAGGTAGTTTGTTACAATTTCTTTTAATGCGCCTATTGAATCTTCAAGTGATTATTAAGGGCTTCTCACTTGTAAATGCAATTTGGTACTGGTCGTATTTTTTTTCTAATGAAGTTGCGAGTTTTTACCACTGACAGTTTTCTGCCTGTGCAAAACATGCAGTTGACTTCCTTACTGGCTGAGATTGGGCTGAATATCCAGGAAGCACATGTTTTTTCAACGGTAGATGGCTACTCCTTAGATGTTTTTGTTGTTGATGGTTGGCCGTTCGAGGTATTTTTGCTCTTCATTTTATTTTGTACTTGCTCCTTTCCGCAAAGAGTCCATTTGAAATTTTTGTAAACTATTTAGGATAAATTTTCTTTTCATATTTATCCCTAAGCATAATGAGCCATTGGTTTAGTTATGGTGGCATGATAATAATATTTTGGTAATAAACTTGAGAATATTGTGTCATTTATATTATATCAATAAAAATGGGACTCTTATTATGGAGCAAAAAAAAATTGGAGTGGGACTCTCTGGCTACTATCTTAGTTTCAAGCTTGATCACCTTTCCTCAAGGGGTTGGCCAGCTCAAAAATAAGCGTTTGAATAAAATCTAGTATAAATCTTTGGTTTGAAGCCCCGCAGCACCAATGAATTTCTTATGGTACTCGCATATAATTTACTATGAGATTATTCGGTGTGCATGGTTGATGAGGTATTGCATGTACCTGATGGTCTACCTAATAAAGTAGTGTCTGCGAGTTCACCGTTATACAAAAGAGAAGTTTTAACACTTTTTTGATTAATCTTCAGGAGACTGAGCAGCTCCGAACCGCATTAGTGAAGGAAGTACTGAAGATTGAGGTGCTTCCCTGCTTTCTTTCTACTAATTTCAGTTCATGTGAATTGTGATCTGTACTTTAATCTTGCGTTTTGAATCACAACAAAAGATAACTTCCTTTCACTTCTTTATTATTTATATTTTGTAATCACCCAGCTGATAATTATTAATTATATCAGATGTCAAAGTTAATTACTTATGTCTATATATCCTGTGATTTGATGCCTGTTTGTGGCAGGCCTACATGCCTAATGCTTCTGGTTCTTTACTAGTTAAAGTTAATATTATTTCAACATAAATGGCATGTTCACTTAAATTTTTTTATTAGTTAGTTCGATACACTACTTCCAAAATGGTATTAATGTTTCCTCTAATGATTAATTCTACAAGTAGGACGTTTGAAATTGTTGTTCAAAAATACTTTCCAGAGATTAACTAGGACATTGTTGAGTTGCCATGCAGAATCAGTTTTGGCCAAATCAGCAGCCATCATCGCCTCCCCTTGTCAAGCATGAGCAAACTAGCATCAAATGTGAAGTCGATCATTTAACAATACCTAATGACGGGACTGATGTCTGGGAAATCGATCCTCAACATCTGAAATATGAGTGTAAAGTTGCATCCGGTTCATATGGTGATCTGTAAGTTTGTCATATTTAGTGCACATCCTTTGATTTAATATATCTGGTTTTATTATTTTGAATAACGGTGGACCTACAACCACTATCTTTAGGATAAACATTTGCTAAACGATTAGGTGCATGCAAACTAGATCTGATTTTATAATTGAGTTTTCATTTCATTGACTGATTCAGATACAAAGGTACATACTGTAGTCAGGAAGTGGCTATCAAAGTCCTCAAGGCCGAGAAAGTAACTGCAGAGATGCAGAAGGAGTTTGCCCAAGAAGTATATATAATGAGGTTCGCAAAATATATGTACTTTGTTACTGCATTGGTTAATGATCTGAAAAGGGGACAACAAAAATAATAACCAAACTTGAGGTCGTTGACCTTCTTAGAATCAGTTCTTTGACCCTCGAATTTTGAAACTGTATTTTTTAGTCAATGGACTTTTGACTGACACTTGCAGGAAAGTTCGACATAAGAATGTTGTACAATTCATAGGTGCATGTACCAAACCTCCTTGCCTGTGCATCGTAACAGGTAAATTTGTATATTATAATTTGTGTTTCTTTCTTCCGTTATTCCTTCTGTACGTTTAACTATATTTGTTTAACTTCAGAGTACATGAGTGGCGGAAGCGTGTATGACTATCTACACAAACAAAAGGGTACTTTTAAGCTTCCATCTTTACTCAAAGTAGCAATTGATATATGCAAGGGAATGAATTACCTGCACCAGAACAACATAATTCACAGGGACTTGAAGGCTGCCAATCTTCTAATGGATGAAAATGAAGTAAGATGGTAGCTCTCTCTGTAATTTTAGCATGTGATCTAATCTTTATTGTATTGGTCTATTTAACATGTGGTAATTACAATTTTTCCCCATACAATTATAGATATTCTACCATTGGTCATTACTCATATTGATGTTTCTACTTGTAAGGAATGCAAGTTGTGCTTGCTAAGCTTTTCTAAAAGCTATGTCAATATATCTGGCCTGTTTAAAGTTTTACATAATGTTTTATGTTGCAGGTTGTTAAAGTGGCTGATTTTGGTGTTGCCAGAGTGAAAACCAAGTCTGGAGTAATGACAGCAGAAACTGGGACATATAGATGGATGGCTCCTGAGGTGCGCTTTAACATTGAAGTTTTTAGCAACTTTTAGTTATGTTATCTTTATATACTTCTGTTATGTAGCACATGTAATGACTCAGGCCCAAACTCAGCTTGGATAAAGCCTTATTTTACTATGCCATGAATTCTTGGTTCATTTAGACCCACACATGTTTAGTCAAAGATCATGACAAGTTATTAACACTCTTGCCACAACTAAGAGAACTAATATTTTGTCACGACTTTTGACTTTTGGGCGAGCCTTTGGTGTGTTGGTCCCATTGGATGACTGAGATGTTCTCGTGGCAGTGGATGAGCCTGAACTCAAGCTCAGGTTTGGATTCAATTTGTCACAAATGGAATCAAATTTGAGTCGATACTATGACCATATGGTACTCTATTCATTGATGCCCACGTGAGGGCATGAGATTGCTAAGTACTTCTTCTTTTTTTCAAATAAATTAGAAGAATTGGAGTTATATGATAATGATGTTATATACTTGTCATTTGATTGAGGCTTTTATTGGTACCCCTAAAATACAACTATCAAACTGGTTGCTATTTTGACTCCAAGTTATGGTTTTTATGCACCTTTTGGAGTCTAGTAATCTGACATTTTTTTGTATAATTTATATTTTTTTTGTGATGAAGATTATAGAGCACAAACCCTATGACCACAAGGCTGATATTTTCAGTTTCGCAGTCGTTTTATGGGAATTGTTAACTGGGAAGGTAATTCTTCTTATACCAATATAATCAAAAAAAAAAAGGGAAAAAAAAAGAAGAAGGAATTGTATGAGTACCAGACACTGCTTTGAGTTAAACTTGTCTTATTTTGGTTTTCCAGATTCCATACGAGTACTTAACGCCGCTACAAGCAGCTGTTGGAGTTGTCCAAAAGGTAGTATACGTGTATATACTCTTATTAATTTATACCGATGAATTTGCAACCTCCTATTGCTTGCTTGATGACATGGTGGAAGGATGTTGGGACTATTATTCAGAAACGTGTAACAGTTACCAGCATGTTGATTTGAAGTGCTTTACTTTGTTATGAAAAAATACTATAATACATGTTGCTCTCATTCGCATTGTTTCAGGGGCTAAGGCCAACTATTCCCAAGCACACACCTCCAAAGCTTGCTGAGCTGCTTGAAAGATGCTGGCAGCGAGACCCGACTTTAAGACCCGACTTTACCGAAATAACAGAGATTTTACAGAAAATAGCCAATGAGGTAGCGTCTCGCTAATATTATGCATTATTAAATGACAAATATTTCGCTAATATTATGCATTATTAAATGAAAAATATTATGCATAATAATTTTATTTTTATTTTTTCATTTCCATATGAATAATAATAATAATAATAATAATTCCCTCTATGTTCATATAATAACTTGCATTAAAATTCTAATAAGTGCAATTTTTTTTTAATTTTTATATATATGTAATGTAAAATGACACCTGAACGTATGTGGGATAGGTTGGAGAGGAAGGAGAGAATCGTCGCAAGGAAAAAATGTCTGGTGGATTTCTTTCCGTCCTCATGCGGGGTCATCACTAAACGGAGAGATAATGATATACTTTTTTTCTGGTCTCGGGAATTTCCAGTTTAATTATCGATATTGTACAGTATTGACTTATTTAGGATTTTTTCGGGTTGCGTTTGATCATTCTGTAAGAAAGGTAGTTTTGGTGATCAGAGTAACTTATGAAAGAGTCCATCATCGTTCTGAGTTATTTCTGAGTTATTCAAGTGAATTTGATGACTAAAAAAATAGATGATGTTAACACAAGATAATTTGAAGCTCTCTCTGATTGTAAGCCAAAATGTGTTATTTCTTTCTGGATCAGTTTTGTTCTTGTTGCCAACAACAAAATATATATATATATATATATATATATATAAATGTTTAAACTTGCTGGAATTCTATGGAACCTATCTTCATCATCAAAAAAAAAAAAAAAAAATTTGAAACATAATTTTCTGGATTTTGCCCTACTCTAGACTATGGGGTGAATAGTCTTTTCGAAAATAACTTACAAATTAAAACTTTGCTATTTGTTGTTTCAAGCCGTGCTGCAACAGACTTAGTTCAAAGATACACTTATTTATGTAGCGAAAAAACAATCCCTTTAATATATGACCAGGTATGAGATTCAATCATGGTGAACATTCATGGCATCAGAGAATAAATCAATAGTAAATTAAAGTGCATCAAAATATAGACAGAAAAGTAAAGGGAGCATAAGATTTATAGTAGTTTGTTTCCTACTTTACTTGTACTTCTTTTTATTTTTAGAAGGGAATCCATTAATCCACTCAAATCCACAAAAGAGGTTCACCAAAAACTATTTACAACTTAGTTCACAAAGAATTATTTTTGGGTTTGGTAGTTATACTCAGCCTGAACAAGAGGGTTGTCAAAAAACAAGTTTTGTTGTTGGTGAATTATGACTGATTTTGGTTACAACAATGTAGAACTTGTATGTTGAGCCTCCAATGATTTGATGGCGGCTTCTGACAGTGTCAAAGGTTTCTACTAAATAATTGATACAACAAATATAGACACATATATTATTTAATTTAAATAATTTTATTACATTTTAT
>JAUMHB010049420.1:3710-23393 GCA_032359685.1 Pittosporum tobira
ACAGAGTCCTCCTTTCGTTTTGCTACTTATAAATATTTTTGAGTTCTAACAAATTAAAATTTTTAAATTTTATGTAGAAGTATTTTATATGTAGTTTAAAATATTGACTTTGATAATAATCAAAGTTAAATAAATTTACTTCAAATTTAAATTTTATGATTTCACAAATATACAAAATTAAAATTTATATATAATTTTTGAATGGATGAAATATGATATAATTATGAAAACCACTACTTTTAACTTGCAATATATTTATAACGAATGGATAAATCACACCCTCGTATGAAAGAGAATATTGTGAAATAATAAAAAAAAAAAAGAAAAAGAAAAATTAAAACTATAAATTTGTTCAATTTGCATAGAAAGAAGATAGGAACAATTTGTTTCTGGACTACATAAAAGTCAAATGATCGGTACTTTGTGTTAGCATTATTCTCAACTCCAATAAAACCAGAGCATTAGATTCTCTGTCAAATGCTTCGCAAAGGGCCATGAAAAATCATTCAGATTTGAATGACTTCAATGAAAAACAAAATGAATTAATTCGAAAAGTGGACTATATGTTTACTATAATTATGACTTTTGTCCTTTTTTATTTTTTATTTTACCTTTTCCATTTTAGATACTCATGGATATAGTACAACGGTGAATTGAAGCTTTACTTTTTCTACTTACTCTCACCACCATAACAGTTCCGTCCGTTAGGATTGGGAGTTGGGACCCATATCAAATCTAGCCGTTGGATACCCTAGGAGGGGAAATTAAGACAAGGTTTTTGTTGTTTTCTCGATGCCATATTATTAATTTTGAAGAATTTACATAACTAAATGAAGAAAAAATAATAAGTACAAGGGTATGTTTAGAATTTGAAAAACAAAGAGAAGAAGAATAAAATAAAAAAAAAAAATAAATTAGTACAAAAAACAAATTATAATTTATGTACCGTAATGCTTTTTACATTTTCTCTGAATTTTTTGATAAATAATAAAAGCGCATTATATGAGTTTAGTTTCATACGCCATTTATTTATTTATTTAACCGTAAAGCTAATTTATAAGATTGATAAATTGGCTAAGAAAATTAAAATGAGTTCTAATTTTGGTACAAAGGAGATATGCTAGTCTATCTCACGGTCTCGTTTAGTTTAAACCCCCGCCTAAACTCCACTTAATTAATCGAGCTTTCCCTATTTATATGAAACAGAAGCCGGCATCGTCTCTACTCTCTCTACTGAAAAACTCGAGAACCTCTAATCCTTATATGTCTAGACTTGTATGAGATCAAAAAAATAGACTTGTAGACCTCAAGTAGCGAAATCTTTGATGGCGAGCGTTCAGCTCAGAGACCGCGAAGCTGGGCCGACGACATTTCCTTCATCGGCTTCCTTCAGGTGCCGGAAGCAGCCGGCGGCCACCATTTCTGGAACCGGCTCCGAAGTGGATGATATCGTCGCTCTGTTGCACGGCTCTGATCCACTCAGGGTCGAGCTCAATCGCCTCGAGAACCAAGTTCGAGGTTCGCTTTTCTAGCTCTTATACATTTGTGCGTTTTGTTCCACGGAAGTGTTTGCATTCTCTAAGTTTGACCTTTGAAGTCAAAGTTCTTTCCTAATATGTCTATAAAATCCAAGTAGAAATAATTTTTAACCTATGGCGGCCAAAATTAGAATCATACAATTGTAGAGTTGTAATTTATGCTCAAATTGTTTTGATGAAAAGTAGTTTCTCAAGAATGTGCACGAGTTTCAATAATTTTGTATCATATTGCCTTAGTTTAGATTTTAAGCAGTATATATGTATTATGTAGTAGTATATGTTTCTATGTTCAAAAAGGAAATTTGTTCTGTTGTGTATTCTGACAGTTAGATTGGCTTAACCCCTGTAATGGCTTATTGATAGTCATTGTTCTTTCACTTCGGTGTATCTTTAGACTTACCCTTTAGCCTTTAATATACCAACCTGGGGTCCATTATCTATGCCATAATCTTCACCATTTCCTCAACCTTCAAAGTGATACTTATTAGAAAAAGTTAACCGATGCAATGCTTTGTTTCTGACTGGTCGTCCGAATGCCATTCGTAATCAGCCGGCTTTGTATTATTTGTTCAGCATTTGTGTCATCTTTATCTAATGATTTTTCCCTTCAATTATATGCTTTGATGAGGGAATGATTTTCTCCTCAAATAAAATATTATCCTTGACAATGTTTCAATTAAGCAGATTTGGAGATGTTCTTAGCCAGAAGAAAGCTTTAGGGAAAGTTACAAATCTTTCATCCGGATGGTGGAGGACCCCCATACTACCTACCTATAAATCTGAAGTAGTTAATTAATTAATTATCACAGCCAAAGTCAGAGCTAAAGAGAGCCTCAGTCATGGCTTCAGTAAAGTAATGGTTTTTCATATTTAGCCAATAGTTACTAGAGTGAGGGAATGTGGTTGCATGGCTGGCTGTTATTTGGACAAATCCAGGAATAATTAAACAAAAAAGAAAACATAAATCACTATTGTCTTGTAATTAATATGAATTTTAATCTACATAGTAAGCCATATAGCTTTTACTGATTCAAGCCACCACTGTAATCACCCATTTTAAAAATCTTTTTAATTCTAAGAATGAAGGTTTAATATGATGATCTCTTCCCTAGTCAGTTACAATATTCCTTTTGTATGACAAGAACTTCCTTGAAGTTTTTATTGCTGTGAGAGGTGAAATCCTAGTCTTCCTATCTAAGAACAAGTCCTGTTGGAACTAAGTACTAACTAGAGAGAAAGTTTGAGTTTAAAATTTGCTTCATGACAATTAATGTTGAGTAGACTGAATTCTTTTGTACAATGGCATATTCTATTTTTTGCTGATAATAATGAGGAAAATCATAGGGTTTTCTAGTTGTAGTGGTATTTCAATCTTTTAAATATTTTTGCCAGTTCCCACTAGAAATGATGTCTTCTTTTTTATGTTTTCAGATAAAGATAGGGAGCTGGGAGATGCTCATGCAGAAATCAAGGCGTTGAAGTACTCTGAGCGCCTCAAAGACAAGGCAGTTGAAGAGGTGATTTTCTAGTATTTTTAACGTGAACCTCAATACTTTCTTTATAGAATACGCCCTTTAATTTCTTCTGCATAGAGTATTCACATAATTATATCCATAACATATTCGATGAGTTCCATTTCCACATTTATGGTGATGCTTCGTATATGATTGAAAGCAATTTAGCCCCTCTAAAGATAAACGGGCTTATCCTCATATCACCTGACACCATTACATGCTTTCATGTCATTAAGTAATTTAGCGCCTCTAAAGATAAACAGGTTTATGCTCATATCACCTGACATCATTACATGCTTTCATGTAATTAAGTAAAAATATTGGCTTTGATGCAGTTTTTGTGTTAATATTCCATTTATTGTATAAGCTATATATTCTATCTACTTAAAAAATCACACTAACACATAATTTATGGAGTATTCAATTTGATTGAGAGGATATATGAGAACTATGTTGTTGAAGTTCACAAGACATGAATGATTAGAGGAATTGGCATTAAGAAGTGGAAACTCGCTTGCTTTTGACCAATACGGCATGAAAGAATACATCAAGTTTAATGATTCATGTTTCGACAGAGTTGAGGGGGAATTTTAATGTCAATGCCATTAAATGTTTTAAGAACATGAACATCTTCACTTGAAAGTAATTAGTGAATGGACGTATCGAGCTTTCGATATGCATTTTAGTTTTTCCATTATCCACTAATCCCCATTAAGCAAATGGGAAGTTCTTAAATCAAGCTTTATGGTGGACATACAATCAAATACTTCCTCCATTCCAAACTTAGAGACTATTTTCTAATTTTAAGGGTCAATTTGCAAAATAAAATTTAAAATTTATGTGATTCATTATATAATTGAAAACAACAACTAGTTTACAACTTTCACAGTTGTTTTGATTAAAATTTGATGAATTAATGAATTAATTGATTACATACTTATAGCATCATAGACAGGTGTACGCCTTAATGAGAGGCAAATGCTTAATCAAACAATCAAATACTTCCTCCGTTCCAAACTTAGAGACTATTTTCTAATTTTAAGGGTCAATTTGCGAAATAAAATTTAAAATTTATGTGATTCATTATATAATTGAAAACAACAACTAGTTTACATTTCACAATTGTTTTGATTAAAATTTGATGAATTAATATGTTAATATGAAATTTATGATTTTAAGTATTGACTTTAGGATTTCGAAAACAATTCCTAATTTTGGAATGGAGGGAGTAATACTTTCACTTGAATTCCATTAGCTCATAAACTTTCTATCTTGATCTGATTTTAGCTTACCGATGAGGTACAAAAAGTGGATGAAAGGCTGAAACTGATTGAATCCCTTTTGGAAAGCAAGGTACATAGGAATTTACCTTTATATATATATATATATATCTGATTTTTCACCTTGATGAATTTCCTCTACATAGGAATTTAGGAAACTTATTTTGCTTGAACTGATAATTCGTTATTATTGTACAGAACTTAGAGGTTAAAAAGATAAATGAGGAGAAAAAAGCATCTTTGGCTGCACAATTTGCTGCAGAAGCCACTCTACGAAGAGTTCATGCTGCCCAGAAAGACGATGAGATGCCTCCCATCGAGGCAATTATTGCTCCATTGGAGGCAGAGCTAAAGTTGGCTAAGCTGGAGGTAATCCTTGTGAAATGTACTGCCAATATTAATAGGATGAGTTAACTTGATGAGAAAGGAAAGAAATGCTTAAAAATAAAAGAATAGTAAATTTTTATATTCTTTAGTTAGTCATGAGCAATTTGGTTGGTTAGGTAGCAAAGTTGCAGGATGACAACAGAGCTCTAGATAGGCTTACTAAATCTAAAGAGGCTGCTTTGCTGGAGGCTGAGAAAACTGTTCAAACTGCTATGGCAAAAGCGTCATTGGTTGATGATTTGCAGAACAGAAACCAGGAGCTAATGAAGCAGATTGATATATGCCAGGTGTAAATATGTTTTGATTCTTTCGTACCTTTTTTGTTGCAGCTTATTAATTAAGTAAAATGTAAATATTTGGTCTAACATAACCTGTGATCATCTCAGGAGGAGAATAAAATCTTAGATAAAATGAATCGACAGAAGGTTACAGAGGTTGAAAAGCTTACCCAAACTATTCATGAGCTTGAGGAGGTTGTTTTGGCTGGTGGGGCCGCTGCAAATGCTGTGCGTGATTACCAACGGAAAGTGCAAGAGATGAATGTAAGAGCCTTACTTTATAAAACACCTTTTAATAATTTTCTATAGCAAATTTTATATAGTGGAAAGGTTTCATAGGAGGAGATGAAGACACTGGACCGGGAACTGGCTCGTGCAAAAGTTACTGCAAATAGGGTTGCTGTCGTTGTTGCAAATGAGTGGAAAGATGGTAATGACAAAGTAATGCCCATAAAGCAATGGCTTGAAGAAAGAAGATTTTTTCAGGTACATTCAATAATCAATCCCTTTCACAAAAAGTCTCTCAAAATTTTAAAAAGAAAATGTTCCACAAAAAAAGAATATCTTATCTAGCCATGTTCTATAAATGTTAAACTTTCAAAGACAATGCCAAACACTTGGGTATTTATGTAGGGAGAAATGCAACAGCTCAGAGACAAACTGGCCATAGCGGAGCGCACTGCGAAGGCAGAAGCACATCTGAAGGTGAGGAGGAAGTTGATGACATTTTTACTTCTGTGCTTTTCCTATTTTTAGTTTGAAACTCATCTTGATCCTTGTGGGACCTTTTGCACAGGAAAAATACCAATTACGTTTAAAAGTTTTGGAAGAAAGGCTTAAAGAACCTTGTAATGGTATTGCCCACAAAAACTCAGGAGGCAAAATAATTAGCAATGGTCCTTCACGACGCCAGTCCCTTGGTGGGGCCGAAAATTTCTCCAGACTTTCTTCAAATGGGTACTTGTCTAGGAAAACAGATTCTCCAATTGGGTCGGTTCGATCCGTTAGTGCTTCCAAAACAAAGATCTCCTTGGGATCATTTGGGCCCGTAGATAAAGATAATCTAGTTACAAATGCAACTGATGAAGATAATGCACCTACAAGTGACGGTGAGCTTATTCAAAATAAGGGTGTTCTGAATTGCATATTTGAGGAGAATGGTAATAGGGCTGCCATTGAGAAAACAAAAATAGAACATGAGGATTCTGTTTCTGGGATATTGTATGATATGTTGCAGAAAGAGGTCATTACCCTACGGAAAGCTTGTCGCGAGAAAGATCAGACCCTTAAGGACAAGGATGATGCAATTGAGGTTGAATAGCATTCCCATATGATTTTTTTAAAATGTTTTTTGGCTACACAAAAAAAAAAAGAAGTCGAAAATAAATTCTCTCTTCCTCTCCCTTATAATTGTTGTTCGATGTGTAACTTTACAGATGTTGGCGAAGAAGGTTGAAACATTGAATAAAGCAATGGAAGTTGAGTCAAAAAAGATGCGGAGAGACATGTCTGCCATGGAAAAGGAAGTTGCTGCAATCCGAACTGGGAAAGAGCAAGATCGAAGGGCAAGACATGTCTCAGCTCCCAGGGGAGCTGTTAATGGAACTAGGTCACTTGCAACAAGGTGAAACATTATAGATAGGTTACCAATTTCTACGAACAATGTTAGTACATCTGTATGCTTATGTGTGCTCTAGAAGTCTCTAGTTTAATTATCAAGCATATGTTTTGTTATTTGAGACATTACAAGGTTGAGTAACCATGTGTACTATATACGCAATTGACTTTGACTTTGCTTACTTTTGCAGGAACGAAACATATAGGCCGTAGAAAGGCCAGTGGCCTGTATCGCGTCTGCAGTATATAGGTTCATACAAGTTTTAGCACTTTGTCTCTTTTCTTCTATATTCTATTCCTTATTATTCCCCTATCTTGTACATAACTGATTTTTAGGTGTTCTGCGGTTCCCCTATCTTGTAGATTTTGTATTTAACATTATTACTATTAAATAATCATTCTCAATTCCGTTTGAAAATTCGTATCAGAAAAATTGGTTATGAAAACTCTCTTAAATAATTTTTTATTAAAAAAATCTAAAAAAATCATAAGCAAGGTCTTAAATGAATTAGACCGAAACGTGTTTCTCGAGCTTGTTTTGGTTAGTTAAATAAGTCGAGCTCACTTTTAATATGAAATATTTAATATTATTAAGCTTTTAATAAACTGAATTTGAAAATAATCAATTCAACTTGTTAAACTAAATGAGTTCGAATCTTACCTTAAACGAAATATTCTTAAACTTTAAATGATTTCTCGATTCGTTTAACATTGCAAATTGTAGGAATCAGAATCAGAATCAGTTTATGTCCTATGGGTTGTAAATGAATGGTATGGATATTTATTATTTATTTATTTATTTGTAAAAAGTTAAAAACAATAACGGGTGAGTTACACTACAAGCCGACTGCTTAGGCAAAGTGTCAACAACAGGACATATGACTTACCAAATTCTCTTATGTATTCCACAAGTGAATATTATAAGACGATTGACATTATTTTTTATTTTATAAAATAAAATTATTTTTATAATAGTAATAGTAATAGTATATTAATTATTAATTTTTTATTATTAGACCAAAGTTTCACGAATAAATTTTAAAAATTTGTTCAAGTGATAATAAATATTATGATAAAACTCTTCAAAGATAAAATTTTATGAATGAAGAGGTCATGCGTTTTCTCTAATAGAAACATGTCAATAATGTTTTAAAAATGTTGCTACCTTAGTGTTTTTCAGAATGCTCTTATTGTGTAGAACGCAAGGAGTATTCTTTTTCTAAAAAAAATTGGTATTTGAGCTTTAATTTAATTTAATTTAATTTG
The DNA here is from genome assembly GCA_032359685.1 of Pittosporum tobira. NCBI lineage: Eukaryota > Viridiplantae > Streptophyta > Magnoliopsida > Apiales > Pittosporaceae > Pittosporum > Pittosporum tobira. The sequence goes on from JAUMHB010049420.1 coordinate 11,591, forward strand.
CAAGAGACCAAAATAATCAAATAATCAAAATGTAAGTAGCAAGTATTATATTTTCTTAAATAACTTACAATATTCACAATTATATTAGGGAAAAAGGTGAATATATTATGATGTGTGCAATTACTTATACTATAGTGCATTGAGAGGTATATATCATGATTTATGTATTGTACACATAAGCATATTAAAATAATTGAGTATAATGCATTCTTTAAGATATATAATTCCTTATGATGCATACCATTACGTGTGTCATTGTACATCTCCCTAAAACTCATTATATTAATTAATCTTCCATTCGTTCCAAAAAAATGAGTAAAATGTGATAAATATACAAATTAAAAAAATTAATTTTTTAAAAGAGAATATATTTTTTGACAAAATTGTTCTTTTAAATGTATTTTATAATGATTCAATGATTTTTTTTGGAACGATAAAAATGGTACCTGAACTTATTTTTTTTTAATATAGAGGAAGTATAAATTTAGACTCAAATTTTGTTTTCCACAATTTTGAGAAGTCGCCTTGTTAACAATTTTTTGGAGCCGCCTAATGTGCAATAATTCGATTGTATTCTTCCTCCAACTAAAAAAAATGATTAAAATATCTAAAATCAGTATTTTAAGAAAAATTATTTTTTAAAAAGAGAGATAGATTTTAAATTGTAAAAATTTGAGTATTCTCATAAAATTTTTCTTCTTTGAATATGTATCATATATTTATATTGAAAAATGATATATTCATTTTAGAACAAGATAAAAAATACCAACTTTATTTTTTTTTGGAACAAATGGAATATCTTTTAAAATTGTATTTATATTAAAATCAATAGGAATAAATAGTAGTAGAGAATAATAGATTATCCTAATAGATAAAACTGGTCCATGCGGTGAATCAGGCTTCTTGAGGCCTGCAACCAAGAGTTAACCCGACAAGCCCATCTTAAACACTCCATCAGAAAGACAAGAAAACTAGGGTTTAAGAGGAGGGAAAATTAAAAATAGTTGGCAAAAGATCAGGTTTTAGAGGCCTCACCCTCAGCCAAACCATGGCCCTTCTACTGAAACCCCGACCTCTCAGATTGTGTTTTTCTCTTCGATTAATGGCCTCCGCTCGTTTCTTTACATGCTGCTCTTCTCCCACGTCCTCTTCTATTCACTATCGCTCCTATTCTCTTCCGTCTTCGTCATCTCCGTCCCTTCTCTTCAGTAGCAGCAGGTAATCTCTCTCTCCGCACTCGGTTTGTTTCTGAAGCAAGATATAGCGTAGTTACGGTTCACTTTGGTTTAACCCCAAATTTCATTTTCGTGAGTTGTCAATGGTTGTTTCAGAGTGTTTCAACTGCTAATGTAATTTGTAAATTGACCTGTAGTACGGTAGTATATCAATGCCCTGTTTGAGAAGCGGTTTCCAAATGTTTTCATATATTCTTTGGTAATTAATATTATATGAAATTGTGAAATTGACCATGTCTGTTATTTCTCAACTCCATTCTCAAGTTGGGGATACAAACTTTATTTTAACATTCATGATCCTAACTGTAGTTAGAATGTAGTAGTAATGGCATAGCGGTGATGTGTTGGGAGCTTCTTGTTACTTGATTGTCTAAATTAGAAATGTATCTCTATTTATGGAACGGACTGAAATGGAATAAGAAGTTAGAACATCTAATTTTGGAAAGGAGAAATAGGAAATAGGGTTTAAGAAATGTATTCAAAAAATAAATAAAGAAAGAAAATGTTTGTTCAAATATGTTTTCTGTATCTTCGGAAACTGAAATTGGGCACCAGCATTCCAGTAGCTAGACAAACGGGGCATAAAACTCTTTTATTAGTTATTTTATTTGTGCATCTCTAGCTGACTTTTTGTGGCTTTTAAAAGATTCTTACTGTTGATAGGATACTGTTAATGACTTGTGGTTTTGTTTCAGGAGAAGTTTTCAGTCCAGAATATTGTCTAGACAGATTTGGATTCGAAATGCAGACTCTCCAAGGGCTTTTATGTCATCAAGCATTGCAGCTGATGCAATTAAAGAAAGTGCAATCTCAGAAGCTTATGGCGCAGACCAAATTCAGGTTAATTTAAGTATTTATTACATAGATAATAATTTAATATTGAGTTTCCACATCATGGAAACTCTTTCTTTTCTTGCCATTAGTGTTAGGTACTTGGGTGTAAAAAGTTATGGTCAGTAAAATACTTACGTTAAACTGGTACCGCTTTCCACCTATTAGTGTAATTATATATTCCTCTATGATATATTGGAAGTGATATTTCCACCGCCCCAAGGGGTTGGCCCAAGGTTACCGGATTCTCTAGGCCATCAAGCGAACTGTGAATTAGTTCTCACGAACCAATTCGTGGTGGGTTCTCGTACCAATTCTCAATATTGAGCGAACCCATTTACATACTATGAATAAGTGTGATTTAGGGGTAATTAAAGCAATATTAGTTGTATTATCAGGGCTACTAAATTGTAAATCAAAGTATATATACATGTTTAGCGATAAATACTATGGTTTTACATAAATATAAAAGACTATGGGCATATAATATGGACATGGTAAAAAACATTAAACTATAGATAATCTAAATAGTTTGGCTACTAAGTCTACCCTCGACAAATCGCGTATCGGTATTTTAGCGTACCGCGTACCCGTATTCGTACCGCGTACCAAAGCGTACCACAAATCATGTAACACTGGGTTGGCCAAGCGGTAGTGAGCTCCAAGATATCAGGATGAAACACTGGCATAGGTCTTGGGTGGTGATGAATTTCTTGGGTACTCACACATAGTTACCATGGGATTACCTAGTGAATGTGGTTGGTGAGGTATTGTGTGCACCTGGTGGTTTACCCTATGTGCACCCTAAGAGTAGCGGCTGCAAGTCCATCATTATCACAAAAAAAAAAAAATTAAAAAAATCAATCATAGTTGTGCAAACATCAGTACCCTATAATTATCTTATCTCTTGTATTGACCTCCCATACATTTTTCATCCAAGCATTTAAACTAACATGAAGTTTCGCTTACTTAGGTACTGGAAGGTTTGGACGCTGTTAGAAAAAGGCCAGGAATGTACATTGGGAGCACTGGACTTCGTGGGCTGCACCATTTGGTATCATCTTTATCTGTATATGAATAATCAGTAATAAAAAATATTTTTATGGGTCCTGGCCTCTTGATTCTGCCCATTAGATGTGTTGTTTGTTAGCCTCCTAAATTGTTTTGCAGTGGGAAAATTATTTTTCGTTCTTTAAAATTTGATCAAGTGAGAGTGATAGTGAGTACTAGATAGGTATCACTTTAGTATGGAATTACCACTGAAACTGTTTTAAGTCTAATCAGATAGTCTTTGACTTCTTTGAAGTATACTTAACTTTCCAGATTTAAAGATTGTGTTTCCTTTTAGGTTTATGAAATATTGGATAATGCTGTTGATGAAGCGCAAGCAGGATTTGCTTCGAAGGTAGATGTCATCCTATGTGCAGACAATTCAGTGAGCATCACTGACAATGGACGTGGGGTGAGTTGTCTTCGGCTTTTGCTGACAAATGAAACTTCAAGATTTGTCAATAATCATCATGATTTTTTACCGTCAGTTATATAGTTTCCTTGGCAAACCTATATTACAAGAATTTACTTTAAATGTCAATTTCTTACTTGGTTTGATGTTTTATTGTTCATGCAGATTCCGACTGACTTGCATTCTAAAACGAAAAAATCTTCTTTAGAGACTGTCTTGACGGTATGGTTTGTGTACCATAAAATTTAATTTATTTAATTTTTGTCATAGCTTTACTTTGGTAAATGGATCAGAGATTAATGGCGGCCCAAAGAAGCGGGTGACTCCATGTACATACATTATATAAATCAAAAGCGTAAGGAAACAAAAATAGCATGTACGACAGCCACCAAGTGCCAAATTTCAGGACAAAGAAAATGGACCCTCAATGTATTTCGCTGATTATATTTTCATAAGCAACAGCTAAATGAATTATCAAAAAGGAAAATGCATATCAACTTTTTCATTTAAAATTTGACGATTGACGTTTGACTATGAAACGTTCACAGGTGTTGCATGCTGGTGGGAAATTTGGTGGTTCAAGTAGTGGTTACAGTGTGTCAGGTGGACTACATGGTGTTGGCTTATCGGTTGTCAATGCATTGTCTGAGGTAGGTTCTTATGTGGCTTTATCCATTTACCTTTTTTTCGTTTTTTTGTTTTTTTGTTTTTTTTGTTTTTTTGCAATTTATTGATTTAAGTTTAGACCTTACACATATTTACTCAACAAAATAGTCAGTCCCGTAATTCTGCTGCAATGTGTTGGTAATTCACAGGCACTAGAAGTTACTGTAACTCGTGATGGAAAGCAATACCAGCAAAATTATTCCCGTGGGAAGCCTGTAACAACCCTAATGTGTCATGAGCTTCCAACTGAGCAAAAGAATACAAGAGGGACTCGGATACAGTTTTGGCCTGATAAAGAAAGTTAATAGTCTTCTTCATCACCATATCCTCCTAATTTGTGAGTAATATATAATTGCATCAAATGAAGAATTTGATATTTCTTCCTGAAGGTTTGTCTTCTATTATGCAGTATTTACAACTGAAATTGAATTTGACTACAATACTATTGCTGGAAGAATTAGGGAGCTTGCTTTTCTAAACCCTCAGGTGAATTCCACTGACTGCACTGGTAGTTTTTGTGATTCTACAAACTTTCTTATTATGCTTCTTTCATGTTTCTGCAACTTTCCAAATCTTCTTTTCGTGATTCATATATGGCACTTTGCATAATAAGAGAAGGTCCCATGGTTTGGTTTAACGACGACTGCACATATGTACAATTATTTTTGACAATTTGTTTTGTATTTACTAATATTTAATTTGATAGTTATATATTGCCAGAATTCTTGATGAATTGCCACAATGTTGAATTATATTATGGTCATGCTGTGGAAAAATGTCTTTTAACACATTTTTGCAGAATAATGTGTATGAATTGTGTGATTGGTTTTGCTTCTATTTGTCGGGCTTCTTTTTTTTTTGGAAACAGAACCAAGTGACTACTGACTGACAAGTTACTGAAAATGTAATAATGTTTTATGGTAATTATTACTTGCTTATTCCTTTTTACATGGAAACCTCGTTCAGTTTCTTAAGAAACTATCTCAATATTTTCTGCCTAGCTTTACTTCTGATCAAAGCTAGAAATTTTGTATTTAAGTGTATATATGTTGAAAACTCCTAATGTACTCTTCATTTTCTTTATGCAGTAACAGAAGCCTTCCTTCTTGTTTACATTTTATTTTGTACTGCTGTGCTATTATTCATTCAGCAATTATCTATCTCTGTCTTTTGTAGCTGACAATTACTCTCAAGAAAGAGGATGCAGACCCTGAGAAGAACCAATATGACGAATACTGCTTTGCAGGGGGACTAACAGAGTATGTGAGATGGCTAAATACTGACAAGGCAAGTTCTCATTTTCCCATTCTCCTGTTTCATACTTGATGAAGTGCCTCCTTTGTTTTCATTTTTTGAAATTATTATTTTGATTGTTTCTCTCCCCAATATATCACTTGATTACTGCTTTACTGATCATTATTGACTAATAATTCTCCTCTGTTCCAGAATCCACTTCATGATATCTTGGGTTTTAGAAAAGAAATATCTGGAATCACAATTGATGTAGCTCTCCAGTGGTAAAAACATTGTTGAACTATCTTTTGATAATTTACGTTGAATCCCACATGCCTTCAACTACATGAGACAGCATATTCTTTGGAATTCATTCACGGAGCTCTACCATCAGATTTAATATGAAAAAACCATGCTAAATTTTGAATCACACAAGTTTTATTATTTCAAATGTTAACATGAGTATATTCACATCATTTTCCATACATATTAAAGTATAATTTTGGTCTTGTTTTGAATTGTTATTACTACAGGTGTTCTGATGCATATTCAGACATAATTCTAGGATATGCTAACAGCATAAGGACAATTGATGGTGGTACCCACATAGATGGTCTGAAGGCTTCACTAACAAGAACTCTCAACAGCCTTGGCAAAAAGTCAAAGTTAACGAAGGTAGTAATCTATACTACTACCTTGTTGTTTAGATTTGTTAACAAACTTCCCCATTTCTTTCTCTCTCTCTTTTTTTTTTTGGATCACTGGTCAAGGTACTTCAGTTGTGATCCTCTAGGTTTTTTTGCTCATCTGCTTATTCTTAAATAAGGAGACATCCATTTCCATCCCATGTTAAAGTTTTTTAGCAAAGAGGTTTCTGATTTCCTTTTCTATCAGGAAAAAGACAAAGAAATCACTTTAAGTGGTGAGCATGTAAGGGAGGGATTAACATGTGTGCTCTCTATCAAAGTTTCAAATCCAGAATTTGAAGGACAAACAAAGGTAATAGGCTCTTTCATCAATCTCCAATATTATCTGTTCACTCCGATGAGGCATCTTCAATATTTTCTCCAACATGGAGTTCGTGTTCTTACATGTTTTGTCTTTCCCTTTTGAAGACAAGGTTGGGAAACCCAGAAGTGAGAAAGGTGGTTGATCAATCCATTCAGGACTATCTTACTGAATACTTGGAGTTGCATCCAGATGTACTTGATTCAATCCTTTCCAAGGCCATCCATGCTCGTGAGGTACTCTTATATTAATATTTACATTATTTATTCTGTGTATGGCTGTTTTTTGGCCACTTGCTTCACCAACTCGATGCATTGTTTTGGCTTTGTATATAAGTCAGCATCTTCTTTTTGCCATATTTAGATAGCTCTAGCTGCAAAGAAGGCAAGGGATTTAGAGAGAAGAAAGACTATCTTGAGATCTTCATCTCTTCCTGGAAAGCTTGCTGATTGTTCTTCCACAAATCCTGAACAATCTGGTATGCTTAAAGTTTTTCTTTTATGAGCTCATCAATGTAGTTTTATCAGTAAGCGTTCCCTAGAAGGTGAAAAAGAATATATGCAGTTCTTGATGATACTTCCAATAGGTTTCCATTTATATTGGATCCGAATTTTGCATCATTTGAAACAACAATGCAGCAGTATGCATGGTTGGCTACTTAAGTATTTTTTTTTCCCGACATTTGCAGAAATATTTATAGTTGAAGGAGATTCAGCTGGTGGGAGTACAAAACAAGGACGTGATAGGTGCTTTCAGGTGAAAGTTTTAATTTTCTATTTGGTCGTCGGACAACGATGTGCTAATATTATCAACAAAAATGCATTGCTCAATCAATGATTGATGATGATAACAATTAATCTGGTGGTGAAGGCTGTTCTTCCTTTACGAGGCAAGATTTTGAACGTGGAGAGAAGAGATGAGGAAGCTATGTATAAGAACCAAGAGATCGACAATCTTATCCGTGCTCTAGGACTTGGAATGAAGGTGCTTGTCCATCTATCCATCCGTCATACATTATTATTATCTTTTTAATTAATTGAAACTTTTTATAGGCTTATTATTTTTTTCATCCTTTTTGTTGTTTCAGGGTGAGGATTTCAAGAAGGCAGCTCTCCGTTATCATAAAATCATAATCTTAACAGATGCTGATGTAGATGGTGCTCACATTCGAACACTCTTATTGACCTTTTTCTATAGATACCAGGTATGTACGTACGTAGTGGGACTCTGCTGTCGTCTCTGTAAATACTACTTACTTCCTCCATTCCTCCACAGAAAGGGGGTACTATTTGTAAGATTTGTGAATGCTACCTTCTCCGTTACTTCTCTAATAATTTGGAATATGTTTCCATTCCATGTTTACCCCTGAAGCAAGGAATGTTTAGTCTAATGGTGGTGGCTTGATAATTTAATTGCAATGTGTGACTGGACATTGTGTCATTGTATACTACTGTCATTTTATCAAAAAAATAAATACTCCTTTTGTGCAACAAAAGCATTTGAGAAATGGAGCTCTTTCTGTAGAATGGAGGGAGTATAATTGTGACTGTAGTCCAGCACCCCAAGGTTCTGGGTCAATGGAGGTTTGCAGCCCCATAGTTCAACAATGAAAAAGAAAATTTTGCCCAAGGTTTACTCACTCACATTAATTACAAAGAAATATTTGCCCAAAACTTGGAATGCAATCTGGACTTCAGTCTTCCATTGTTTTTCATTTTTATTTTTATAAACATTACAAAAATTGTCCGGAAATTTAGTGAAGCTATAGGATTATTATAATTCACACGTGTCAATGTTTGCAGAAAGCTTTATTTGATGAAGGCTGCATTTATGTTGGTGTTCCACCACTGTACAAGGTTTGCCTCCTGATACGATATGATGATTTTTGAGGCATCTGTCCTACTTACAACTTATGTAATGTAATTATCCTCAGTTCTTTAATTTTTGTTGTTTTTTGCTGAAAAATTCATCAGGTGGAGAGGGGAAAGCAAGCATTCTATTGCTACAGCGAAGCAGAACTTAAACAACTTCAGAGTTCCTTCCCTTCAAATGCATCATACAACATTCAGAGGTTTAAAGGTGACAACATCTAGGAATTTTATAGATATATATAAATATTTATTTCCCTACTACAACAGTTTGTTGATAATTTAGAAAGGAAACGACAAATGGGGATTTCAGTCCAATACTTGAGCCCTGTTTTTTTCTTATTGTTGCAAAGGGTATTGATGAACAAATGTTGACTGGGAGACTACAAAAAGAAAATGATATATAATCATAATGCCATATACTAACAAATTATGGACTTATGGTGGTGCAGGGTTGGGAGAGATGATGCCGTTACAACTATGGGAAACAACTTTGGATCCGGAGAGAAGACTGCTAAAGCAATTAGTGGTAGAGGATGCAGCGGAAGCTAATGTTGTTTTCTCCTCTCTTATGGGTGCCCGGGTAAGCAGATAAGTGTGTTTTCAAACTAGTTCCTTTGTTCCAAAGTATAAGATCAAATTTGACTTTTTAAATTCAATTGAGGATATTTTTATTTCTTAACTTAATATGAATTCATTCAAGTTTTGAAAATATTATTTTCTTTTATTTGATAGTACTTTTTTCAAATAGTTTATAATGTTGCTAATTGTATTGACTGCTCAATTGGGTTTCAAAAGTAAAAATGCTCTTATATAGTATTGAAAACAGAGTGAGTGCATGGCTGTGTTGTTGATATATGCAGTTTGGTGATGTTAATAACATAGTAACCCTTGGCTTCAATGATTTTGATACCGGCAATTAAGTCATAATATTTGCCTTGGCTCTCTCTCTCTCTCTATCTCTCCAGGTGGATGGTCGGAAGCAACTTATAAAGGAGGCTGCAAGCATGATAAACCTTGAACAGTTGGACATATGAGTAGATAGTATGTCTTCTTGTATAGGTCGACATACAGTAAGTGCACTGTAATAGGAGCTTTACAACAGTGAAGTGAAGGCTTCTTGGTGCATCATCTTGTTTGTACCGTCACCCCTCAAATTTAACCAAATCACCAGTTGTTACACATTATGGGCTTCTTGCGCAAGGGCTGATTTATATGTTGCTCACGATGATTTAGCATTAGTTACATTTAATTTAAAACGTTTGGGGTTTAGTGTTTTGGTGGTCATTGAACTGAGATTCCATGTACAAATTGCTTATTGAACAAAGAATCTGAACAAACGACTGACTGAACTATATATGTTTACTATCCTCCGTTGCTAATTCCATCTAATTTGTTCCAGAAAATGATGTGGACTGCCACATGATATGGAGAAAGCTTACTGTAAGATGATGACAAATTAATTTACAAAAAAAAAAAATGTGGGTAGCGATGTAATTATAATTTTTATTTATAAGTTCTTAAATTAAAATTATAATACTTACAATACACTTAATGCTGTGTTCTTAAGTTTTGGGAAGAAAAAAAAAAGACAATAGAGTGAAATGTATGAGAGAAAATGAAATAAATGAAGTATTTTGTGTTCGTGAATATATAGAAAAAAAATTAAGTATTTAAGGGGCATAATAAGAATAATAAAATAATTTAATTGGGTAAAATCACTTTCCTTCCAAATCTTCAAAAGAAGTGATGGTCATTTTCTTTTATTTTTTGATAACGGAAAAAAATACCCAGTTTTTTTTTTTTGAGGGTACATCAGACCTAAAAAAACAAAATTAAGGCCACACCACCCTTACATTATCAACCAACATTAAGTTACAAATCCCTAAAAGGAGAATTTCTAATTTGGACAATTTTTTCATTTGAGTAGCACAATCTTTAATAAAAAAATTTGCGTAATTTTTTTTTTCAAATGTGTGATATACGATATTCTTATTGTTTTTGTAGATAATATCTACAGTCTTAGATCACATCCCCATAAATATTCTCATCCACCTTAGCAGATTCAATAAGGTTAACGTGAATTCACTTCAAGAATTACTTTCCGGTAACCTTTTTCCCAGACCATGGATAGTCCATGTGCATGTAGCTCAGTTGCTGTGTTAGAGCAAGCTCCCATATTTCCTTTGAATCCTCCGTCTCCCGAATGATGCCACCCATACTAGCTTTCCTTCCCCCGTCCATGGAGCTCCCTACCCACTTTCTATTGATTTCTCTACTTTTCTTTCTTTTTTATAACTCATGAACGTAGTGCTACTATATGCTGCTAAGCTGTATAAAAAGACATTCTCTTATTAGAAATCTTCAAGAGTTATTCGAAGAAATTCTTCACTTACCAAATCAAATCTTTAAAATTAGTTATTCAATTTCCAAAATCAAATCCCACAAACTCCTTATGGATGCGGACGATGATGATATTCCAGAAGTGGAGAAAGACAACACCAACGAGGTGTGGGGATGGGATGCAATGGCTTGTTTTCGAATAAACACACACTCATTTAATTTTCTTTCAATGTCGAGTGTCCAGAATCCTAGCCACCGGTGGTGGACGACACTTCTCTCTTGATTTGAAATTTATAATTTGGAATATGTTGTTTGTTTTTGAAGAATAATTTGGTTTTTATTTGGAATGGGTTATCGTTTGAGTAGACTTGGGTCATGTTTTAGCTTTGAGTTGCAGAGAGGGTCATCCACGTCATCTGTTTCACCTCTTTAGTGGTTGCATCATATAGCCACGTGAACCTTCGATTATCTACGAATAGTGTTGATTGTACCAATTTTTTTTTTTTTCTAGTAACTAATTTATACATTAAGTCTCAATTTAGTGACTACTGAAACACTTGACTCTTTAGATTTATAAATTTTTTATTTTGTTGGGATTTGTAATATTTTATTAAAGTGGTTCAGTTGATGAAAACTCTACAAAAATATATCAACTACATTTAGAAGTCGAAGAGAGTCTATTTGGAAAAGTTAAAATGTTCGATTTGTTTGGGGAAAAGATTTTTAAAACCAATTTATAATTGAAGAGAGGCAGAAGGTACCATCACAAACAAAATTAATTTCACAAGCCAAGTTCATGAATGAGGAGGTTGAATTTTTTATCCTGTTGTTTGTAAGACTGTTCCACAAAAGATAATCATAAATTTGCTAATTATATATATATATATATATTGATCTAAGGGTTGTAAAATTTTATGGATGTACAATAATTTATAGTTTGTACGTACCATAAATTACTACGCGTATAAAGTTACAGTCCTTGATCAATAGTAGATGAACATAATCATTTTGACTAATAATGTTATCTAGACAATATTGACTATAAATTCATACTCATACAAAGTTATAGTTCTTAATCAATAATAGACGGACATAATCATTTTGGCTAATAAAATTATTTAGCTAATCTTGACTATGAATTCATACCCCCATATATA
>JAUMHB010049421.1:0-16805 GCA_032359685.1 Pittosporum tobira
TATATATCAATTGTTCTAACTTATAACTAATTAAATATTAAAAAATTGTATTAAATATTATAATAATTTTTATAATATATTAATAAATAATTGTGCTTAGTCTGAGCAATACCGTACATTTGAACTAGTTATCTAAATTCCATAAACGAAAGTTCAAAATTTTGATAAATAGATGGAGGTTAGACCGTCCAAGCTGACCATAACAATTAAACGGCTTTAATTAGAACGCGTCCATGGTCTAAGAACGGACAATTTTATGGATTAACGAGACCATAAGAATTAAACGGCTTTAATTGGTATTTTTATAATTTAAAAATTTACAGTATAATAGAAACTTATTTTAAGGTTTATAATTAATATTTGATTATCATACCAACATAATTATACAAATTAATAGTTTTGTTTAAAAATAAATAAATAAGCAAAATATATTTTTAAATATTTGAAAATTTTTAAAGCATGCTATTTTTGTGTGCGAACGGGATGATTATTATATAGGATAAGATTTTCAATTAAACTTATTTTTATAGCATATGATTTGGTATTTTGGTTACGGGTATCCATATGACTTTTAAAGTCTATATTATTATGTCCTCCGGATTCCAAAGTGACAAATGCACTGACGTCATACAGTATTCCATATTATTTCTAAAAAAACAATAATAATGATACACACACACACACACACACAAAATAACTAAATTAAGGGGCATTTGTGTCTAGTCAAAATGTAAAACCAATTTTTTTGAAATTTGTGCTTCGTTAATTGTTGAATTTCCAATTAGTATATTTGAGTAATTACATATTCATTCCCTTTCAAAAAGTTTTATCTCATATCTATTTCTACATATATATAATTTCTTAATTAGGATATTATATGTTGTCATTTTATATTATGATCATTAAAAAAATTATTTTATATATATATTTTTAATAAATGAGACTCATTTTATATATTAAACAAAATATTAATTTAAAATTTAAAATTTAAAATTTTACAAATTAATCAAATTGCATCTTTAAATCTCGGATCCAAAACAAAATGATTTATTTTAAAGCTAAAGGCCTATACACCACCATGGCCCGCCTCATATCTTGGATTTCTTGTCTTTTTGGGGCGTTTAAAGCCCAAAATTCGGTTTATGATCAAGCGACACAAACAGTGCTCACATGTTAGGTGGACCCAGATTTGATGCACGGCTCGGATTCATTATTATAGTGTACGTCATCTGCTACAGTAATAAATACAGTTAAACATCACCACTGATTCAAGCTCGTCAAATCTCAGCTCAAATTTCAGGGAAAGAGAGAGAGAATGAGTGGGGGAATATCGACGTCGCCGTCGTCATCGTCAGTATATTATTGTATTCCATCGAAGACCCAAATAATCACCAGGCGTTCTTGCAGTCTGTCATGGAGCACCGTACATACTCCTACAACTGCCTCGGATACAAACGTGAAACCAAGAATTAGTTTAAGGTGTAATAGCAGCACCGGGCGTGGTGGCCCTTCTCCTCCTGGTATAATCATTTTTCACAATTCTTTAATTCCGTAATTTCTGTTTTTATAAATACTGTATATAGGCTTTTATATTTCCAAATTGAGCTCAGAATATAAATTGTAATTCGTAACTTATGTTTGGGGTTGTTTTAGAAGTGGGTGTTAGATTATCAAATTAAAGAGCATTTAATTCCATAATCAAGTCTAGGATATTATTAATATGCATAAAACATACATGGAGTAAAATATGTCATTGAATTTGTGAAGAGAACTTGTGAAGCGTGCAGGAAGGTGTGATCTTCACTGTTCTTCTCTAATCGTAAGGATAAAATTGTGTTATTTGTGAATTTTAGCGGAAAGCGTCATAGAGAGATTTTCAGCCACCATCATTTGTCTTTATATACAGAGAGAGCATTGGATGAAGGTCCTAATTTTTCATCAAACTATTGGGCTTGAGTTACATAATCTATTTAATTATAAGCCCATAATGTTAGATGTATATATTAAATACGAAATTAATATTATTTACATATTTAATATATCATTAGGCCTATGTTAAATAAATAATACATATTTAAGTATGATCCTTCAGGCCACATAATTGGGTCGGATTCCGTCGGATCTAACTTTCTCCCACTTGGCCAACAAACATGAGATCCATACATAGGTGTTTGTTTCTGAAAACTTCAAATTAAATGTGCACTATAGTAGAAGTAACAAAACATAAACATAATATCCAAAATCCATAATATAAGGTGATAACAGATTCGATGTCTTAAATTAAATCCGATAATAATAATGAAAGATTATTAACCAAAACCCATGCTAGCAACATATTCTCAAAAAGATAGTGGGTGGTAAATCTTTCGAATATGGATCTACTAGCATAGAAAACTCATTTATGTTCGTAATAGACACCTGTTGATTTTGGAACTTTTCTCGTACTACAAGATTCTAATACATTATATTTCTTGTAGTCCTTAAAGAGAGAAATAACAGTCTCATTATTAGAAAATATAGTTAATGGTTTTGAAATGGAATTAAGAATTTTAAAATTCGTGACATAATTTCTCAACCATAAAACTTGTCATGTGACTTTATAACAAGCTATATACTCTGCCTCTACAATAAAAGAGTTCATTATTGACTGCTTAGCACTTTTCTATGAAATGGCTAATTTAGAGAGTATAAAAATATAGCATGATGTAGATTTTAACTTATCTTTACTCCCACAAAATCAAAATCATAATAACCAATTACGTAAAAGTTATTTGTTTTCCTAAATGTGAGCATAAATTTTTAGTACCTGCAAATAGCGCATGACTTTCTTTACATATTATCACATTAATTCATTAATTTGTTTTCCAGTGATATTAGCATTAATTTATTTAGTATCGTCCAAACATATTATCTATATGGTAAATTTGGACAAGTGCATACCTGAGCATACATAAGACTCCTATTGCTGAAAAGTAAGGAATATGCTCAATTCAGTCAATCTCTAGCTCATTTTGAAAACATTGTCCCAAGATAAATTTGTCAACCTTGAAGATATGACCAACCCCAGAAGAGCAATTTTGTAAATTAAATATTTTGAGCAATATGTGATAAGCCCAATACCCCATAAGATCTGTATCGATGAATTTTAATGCCCAAAACATAAGACGCTTCTTCGAGATTCTTCATATAAAATCCAATGAAAAAATATTTTGATCTTATATAAAAGATTCAGATCATTACTAACGAGTAGGATATCATCTATGCACAATAATAAGATGACAAGATTTCTCCCATTGATATTGAGGCATATACAATATTGGTCCATTATATTTTCTTTATAGCCCAATTTACTAATCACATTATGAAAATATGATACCACTGCAAAAAGGCTTGTTTTAAATCATAAAAAGCAACCGAAACCATAACTATACGAAAAAAATCTTCGGCCGACATAGGAGAAAAGTATAATTACAATTTATCCCCTCCATTTTAGTAAGCCTTTAGTAACCAATCTAGTTTTATAACTTTTAATGTTGCCCTTAGAGTTATGCTTAATTTTGTGATTAATTTATAGCCTATTCCTTTGGCTCCTTCAGACAACTCTACTAGCAGGTCCTAACCATTATTATTTTTCATATATTTCAACTCATCTTCTATGGCTTCAAATTACTGAGTTGAATGGTTACTCGAAATGACTTTCTTAAAGGAGATAAGATTATTTCCTATGCCATCATTATAGTCATCCTCATTTAGATATGCAGTAGTTATCAAGAATAACTGATTGTCTTATTCTTCCTGATCTCTAAAAAGATACATTAGTAAGATGAACTTCAACATCATTATTTTGGGGTGAATTTTCATGTATAACCTATGGTGCGACAATATTTTTCACAGGATTTAGTGTTACACCAATACTGAAGTGTACTCCCACTAATATCAGCATCTTCTAAAAATATTGTATTTCTAGTTTTGACAATTTATAATGGCATGTGATTGATAGTAAAATCTAAAGCCCTCATATATCGTTTAGGGTAGCCAATATAAAGTGACAAGTTATAGTCTCAGGGTTTAGTTTTTAATATATTTTAGCCCATGTTAAACAACCTCATACATGCAAATTTCTTAAACTCAGTTTCCTTTGTGTCCACAATTCATAAGGTGTTTTATACACATAATTATTGAGAACTAAATTTAGAATATGCATAGCTGTTTTGAATTCTTCAACTCACAAAAAATTTCAGTAGTAGAGTGATGTGACAAATCATACTTCAAACCATATCCATAAGAGTTCGATTACATCGCTCAGCAATACCATTCTGCTGGGGTGTACCCAGCATTATGTACTGAGCAACTATGACACATTCCTATAAAAACAAGGTGAAAGGACCAGGGTTAGCATAATTCAGAGAATTTACCATAATATTCTCTTTATCGGAACCTGCAATCAATTTTTAAGTCAATACAATTTTCAAGTTCTGCTTTGTAAGCCTTAAACATATCGAGTGTGATAGATTTTTCATGTAAAAGGTAAACATATCCATAACTTGAGTGGTTATCGATAAAGTACAAAAATACGTGCATATGACCACTTATGCCTGGAGTAAATAATTCACAATTATTAGTGTGAATTATTTTCAAAAAGTCGTACTTTTGTTGCCCCGCATTTATTTATTTTTACAAATTTTCTTTTAATGCATTATATACATGTGTTAAAACATGAGATATCGACAAAATAAAGAGCCCTCTCTTTAATAAGGCATTCAATTATACCTTTCGATATGCAGCTGAGTCATTTATGCCATAATTTAGAGGAAACTTTATCCTATCATTTTCTCTTACCAGTAATATTTGCAACTATATAATTCGCATTCGTTAACGTTAAAGATCCAATAAAGTAATATTTAAACACAATTTGTAGAGGTTTTCCTCTAAGAAATAGGAACCAATAGCCTTAGAGTAATGAAAAAAAAGAGATGTCTCTATTCTCAAAGTTAAACGAGTATCCATAATCGTCTAATTTTGGAACAAGAAATAAAATTTTTAGTAATACTGAAAACTTAAATAGTATTGCTAAATCGATATTGAAACTACTCTCCAAAAAATAAGTTAGAGAGTTCATACAGCTTCAACTTGAACTTTCTCTCTATTTCCTATAAGCCATAAGAGTCCCACTAATTTAGATTCTCAATAAAAAGTAATTCCGTCAATGACTTAGTTATATACATAGTTGCACTGGTGTCATTTCAGCATCATGTATTTAAAGGAACATTAATGATAAAAGTTTCATAATAAATATTTATGGATAAGTTACCTTCATTCTCTAACCACTCGTAAATTTTGGAACACGGTTTCTTTATGTGTTTGCTAACCTTGTAAAATACACTTAAAATCACTAGGGCTTCTTGTGTCAAAATATAGTCCTTTGTTTTTCATATGGAAAATATATATTCTTTCCCTGTTTTGTGACTCTTGTCATATTTCTTCCCTTTTTGTTTAGTTGGTTCCAAGATTATAACATGAGAATTTTGTGGCCTTTTAGAATTAATACACTTTACTTCTTAAATCATACATGGAGCTCAACTCATTCATCTTCCACTTCTCTTTTTGCATATTATAGTTGATCTTTTAAAGGATCAAACTGTGCAGAAAGAAATCTTAATGAAATACCGAGAAAACCCTCAAAGGTTTCCATGTTCATTCACTTTAAATGAGTAGTCATATCATTCATTCTCATTATAATAATGAAAATTACTAGAACCGTTACATTATAGAGTGACTATTTCGGTGATGAGCGTAGTAATTCTTACTTTAGTGGAAACTTTGAATTTCTCCTTAATGTCAATAAAGTACTTTGCATTTTCATAATCGAGGATTGCTCATCGAACTGCACTTGTAATGGAGTTTTTCAAAACATTAAGGATATGCGATTAGTATGCTGTCACTTTTGATAAGCGACTATTTACTTAGGTGAGTTTTCAGCCATAAGTGCAATAGTATAATTAAATCGCAAAGTATATTCAATAACTCCAACATTAATGCTTATTATTCGTTGCACCTTTTAAAAAATTAGAAGCACTAAAAAAATTTAATATGGGAAAGACAACTTGTAATTGTAGTAGGACCCCGACCAAATTAATCACAAAGCATGCATATATATACAATTAAGAAGATAATCTGCAAGATGAAAAATAATTAGTTCATCAAAAATTAGATAAACTGAGATAGCCAATTTATTTTATTTTATTTTATTTTTAATGAAAAAAGCCAAATAACACAAAACTTATTCCATAAGAAATCTAACTTATCATTAATAACCTTCCGTTGGGCCAATTATTAACATACAAGTGATTTCATCATTAAACATAAGATTAAAAGCAACATAAATTAAATTATATTACCGTTAGGCAAATAATAATTCAACTCATGCAACTCATCAATAAACATAAGATTACAAATAACATAAATTATATTATATTACTGTTGGGCAAATAATAATTCGATTCATGCAACTTGAACTTTTTAATGCCGTTTAAAAATTAAAAATATATATCTTCCGTTGTGCCGATTTATAAAACTAATTCATAAACGTAACATAATGTAACTTGGCATTATCTTAAATTATTAAAACAAAAGATTTTCTTTGGTCCATCTATTGTTCTAATAATTCAAGTAACCACTATTTCAATATTAGTCCAAACTATGTCAACTAAAATTGAGAGTTTAACATAATTTTCATCAAGGGACTAATAATTATGGTGTATTTATATACATTAGTATCACATAAAAATACACCAAAAAATTTAAGCATTTTTTAATGGCAAAATATTAACAAAATATAAAATCATTAATTATTTTCATAAAACAAGTAATCATTAAAAGTATAAATTATTACTAATTCTAAAATTACTATCAACTCCGTAACAATACCCAAATAATAACATTGTTCAAGTTAAAGGTAGTAAGACAGAATAACGTACAATAGTAATTAACAGGAGCCATATTGTATAAAATGATCTAACACATAATACATGGTCATCTGAAATAATTAATTAGGAGTGCCATGATAGCATTAAATATCTTGAAATTAGGATGATTACTAATAATTTATACTACTCATAAGGATTCATGTTTGGCCAGAATATATGTTTATCGAAATAGAGATTATTATGCTTCAAACATACTATACTTAAATTTATTTATTTATTTAATTAATGAACTTAATAATCTCCCAACATGTACAAAATAATACACATACAACACATGATTAATAAATGAATATATGGCACATGTATTTCAATTTCGGATTGAACTGTCATTTAAACATATAACAACAATGATACAAATGAAAAAAAAAATTGAACCAATGATTTCTATGTTTATAATATTGATTAATCTTGCTCTTGATACCACATGTTAGATTATCCTTTAATTAGATATTTGATCCCATAATCAAATCTAGGATCTTATCACTATGCATAAACATAAGAACATACCTGGAGCAAAAGATGCCATTAAAGTTTTGAGGAGAACTTGTGAAGCGTATGCGGGAAGGTGTGATTTTCACTGCTCTTCTCTAATCGTAAGGATGAAATTGTGTTATTTGTGAATTTTAACGGAAATTGTCAGAGAGAGATTTTCAGCCGCCATCATATGTCTTTATATATAGAGAGAGCAATGGGACCAACTCTAATGGATCAAGGCCCTAACTTTCCATCAAAGTATTCGGCTTGAGTTACATAATCCATTTAATTATAAGCCCATAATATTAGATGTATATATTAAATACGATATTAATATTATTTACATATTTAATATATAATTAGGTCCATGTTAAATAAATAATACATATTTAAGTATGACCCGTCAGGCCAAATAATTGGGTCGGATCCCGTCAAATCCAACAGTGGGTCTCTCTTTTTATATCCAGTTATGCTTACTCGATTGAATTTTTCATAATTCTGTGTTTGTTTGGTTATAATCCAGTAAGATGTAATGTTTATTCATGGAAATGAGGGGTATAAATTTGAATTCAGAGTATTCCTATAAGAAAGTTCACTTATTGGCTATTGCAGTCTATTAGGATCATATTATGTAAAAAACCCTAAGAAGATTCAGTAATCAAAGATGTTGGATATGGTTATACTCTGCAAGTGGAGGATGACTCATCACCCAGGCTACATATCATCATGTATGAGTCAAGAGTCTGCTCAGTTTGTGATTGGGCTTGGTGTTTTCGCTTGTAGGCGTTTTAAGAGTAATCTTATATTTTTTGGTAGATTAGAGTTTTCTTGAAATTGTTATATGAGGAGATGACTGTGTACCCTTTTTGTATCTTTTTTTCATAATATAATGATATCATAGCCGCTGTGGTTTTTTCCTATTTAGGTTTCCACGTAGAATTCTCGTGTTCTTGTGTGATTGTTTTCTTTCGATTTTCACTGTGTTTTATTCCGTTGCGTTGTTAATTGCTAACCAAAGAATGGCCTAACTATGTGTCCTTTGCTTAAGTTAGCATAATTACTTTTTTTTAGGCTTAAATTAAATCCTGTTCTTTTCCTTGTTGACTTACTTAGAGGGCTCAAAGCCTAAGTTTAGAAAAAAATAAAAATTGTGCGTATCTTGTCAAATTGAATGAGTGTATTGAATTTTGCAGGTGAAAATGAAAATAGAACTGTTCTTGATGCATTTTTCTTGGGGAAGGCTTTAGCAGAAGCACTTAATGAGCGTATTGAGTCAACTGTGGGGGAGTTTTTGAGCACAATTGGTAGGTTACAAGCTGAGCAACAAAAGCAAGTTCAGGACTTCCAGGTAATTAAGCTATTCAACTAGGACTTACGGGCATTTAGCTTTTACTATTGGATTATGTGATCATATCTATGCCCGTTGACAATTTGTTTGAGTGTGATACTGGATTATTGGGAAACTCTTTTAGCTGATTAACTTTCACTAGTATCAGCAATCAAGGAACTGGTTTCCAATAAATGTTTTCATGGTCTTGTATGGAGGTGCATGTCAAGTATAAAAATGATTTTGGTCAGCCATGTAATGACTATAGTATAACATGGGAAGCTATCTTCACTGTATTCCTTAAGAATTGACACTCCAAAAATTGAGCTAGTTTGGGAGATTTTTCAGTAATATTTCCTGAATCTGTATTCCTAAATACCAAAAGAATTTTCCAAAATTTATTTGATGATCGGGAAAACTATCTCATAAAAGAGGTTTTGAAAATATTCAACACTCTCTAGAGTTAAGCAAATATTACATAGAAACCTTGTGCTTTCTCAAAATCATTGCCAATAGATTTCTTCTTGGATTTCGGTATGACACTTACTGGGGATAGACTGTGCAGTCCGCCCGTTATTCATCTTTTACTCAGTTGACCACCCCCGTCCTCATGGTCATATCACACTTTCAGCTGCAACATTTTGTATTATGGACATTTTTATCAAATTTTCATTGCCTTGAGACAAACAATAATATTGCCAAAGTGAAACTAATGTACTCACCATTATCAAAGATAATAGCCTCCTCTTACTCTTACACATTCTGATGCAAGACTCATCTTTCCTAGGCTGATTATCTCCCCCGTCAGATAAGCTCTAATCTAGTAAGATTGTTATCTTAGATTAAATGGTTTGGTTCATTTTTGCTTGTTTGTTTGTGTTTCATTATGTAAAAATCTGTCATTTCATAAAAGAATTGTTGGAAATAGTTTGGTGGAGGTGAAGCTATCTCGTGGAAGCTATTTGTAGCTACTTGGAAGTGTTGAAAATTGTTTGGATATGGGTCTTAAAGATGAATGAATTTCTTAAGAAAAAGGTATATTACAATTTGTAGCTATAACTTTGGTCTTTATTGAAATTATTGATTTAGTTTCTCATAGTCGTCAAAAGACTTTTGGTTCTAGGACTGTTAAGAGAAACAAATGGAAATTGGAAGTTTGGAACTGAGATATGTTTCCTTGTTAAAGTACCATGAAAAACAGGATAAGATACGGAAATGCGAGGGAAAACAAGAAAGAACTTGTTGGTTTTGTACGCCTTCTCCTTTTCAGTAGTATCCGATAGTGTAGAGAAGTTAGGTCATATGGATCTACTATAAGAGGAAGAAAATCTATCATTCTGAGTTGAGTTCTGCCTCTAGATAGACGCTGCAACAGAGGATGACAGAACTTTCATTTTTAGAACTCGTTGGCATCGTTTTATGTTTGTTCCATTGGTATAGTTTTACCAATGTTGTCAATAAGATAAGATCCTGAAATAATTTGATGCATATATGCAGGAGGAGGTGTTCGAGAGAGCCAAAAAATCTAAGGAGAAAGCAGCACGAGAAGCGATGGAAGCACAAGGGTTCATTTCCAGGTCATCTGCCTCGGATATATCTACAGTTACTCCCACAACTGTATCATCAAATGCCAGTGATGCACCGGCATTTTCAGCTGCCCAGCCTAACTCGAGTGCCCAAACTTCAGATGAAGATCAGAAACCCACAAGCACAGGCCCTCCTCTGGAGGTACCTATCGATGATTGATTAGTTCTCCATTTGTACAAGTGTTACCCTACTAGTTGCAGTATTATTATTATTATATGAATCCTGGCATAGATGATAACAAAGATCTTCTTAGAAGCCTGGAGTAGATTGCTTCTAAATTATTAAGTTATGATATGTCCATCATGTCATGTTTCATATACTTTTCTTGTTACAGTTGTCCCTTGGAAGTCTTTATGGTGAAAAAAAAAATTTTGAAAAGGAAAACACCGGTCCTTCAAATTCTATTTTCATGATCTTGTACTATTTACAGTCTGTTTATGAGTTACAAAACCAATAGAAAATAAAGGAAAATGACAGAAAAATTGAGTTTTCTGTCATTTTCTAGTGTTTGTGAGTTTTTTTTATAACATGAGAATTGAAAGGAAAAGAGATGAAAAGTTGTCCAATTTTTTGGCCAACTTTTCTTCTCAAACTTGACTGGAATTGGCAAGAAAAGAAAACGAACTAAATAGAGATTCAATAATGCCCATAGTTTCCTCACTTTATAATACATTAAATTTTTATTTACATGTTATATCCCATTGCATAACCCTAATTTGGAAAGACAGTCGTTGCTCTCTGCTCTGTGAAAGAATAAATTGGACGATAGTAGCCCTGCTGGAATGAATATATATCAGTTACAAAAACAACAAACTTTCAAGAATTTTTCAATTTTCTCCGATTGAAGAAAAGGGAAATAAATAATATAGAAAGTCATAATCATCCAATACTGATCTTGATCCTCATCGTGACGTATAAAATGCAAAACTGCGAGCTGTCTTTAGGTTGCAGTAGGTTCCTCCTAATGTGGAGCCAAAAGTATTGCAGACAATATAGAAACGGGGCATCCCTTAGGATTACATATGTTTTGTTCAATCAGTAACAAGACTTAATTCTAGAAAATTAGAAGTAAAAAGAAAAAAGAAAGAAAAAATTGAAGTACACAAAATGCTCACATAGTTCCAAAAAAATGCTTGCACTCCAAAAGGCTTTCGACAATAATGATCGTTGCTTATGACTATTTTGCCCATTACTCGTTAAGGTCCACTGGCATCTCAAATTTGTTGTTCTTTGTGGAATTGACAGCCAATTCGTCCTCATCAGCACTGTCCATAGCAGCATCTCCCTTGACGTAATCCACCTTGAAATCATAATCACCTTCCATATCATCTGCCACCGCAGATGGACCTGCTTTTTTCCTCTTCTTCTCCGCTTTCCTTAACTTGGTTTTGAGCACACCATCTGAAGCATATAATTTTTCATTCTGTCCGCTACTCAGAGTTTTGACTTTTTTCTCACCTGCATCACCTTCTTCATCCATGGCGTCGTCATCTTTATCATCATTTTGACCGTCGGCTTGATCATCATTACCTGGTGGTGTTGATTCTGGCTGAAATTCATCCTGCAGGATGGAAGATAATAACTACATAGATAGAGCATGCATATAATTAAGAACATTGGGGATGTAGAAAAAATTATCAAAATGTGTGCTAAACTGCTACTCTATCTCTTCCACTAAAAGAGTCACTTTTGACCATTTCTTTTGTTCCACAGTAAGAGTCCCATTTTGATTGACTGTAATCGAAACTAACACTGTGACGGCAAGTTTACTATCACTTCATTATCGTGCCACTTCTATTAACAAACCTCTCATTATGTTTACAGGTAATCATAGAACGAAAAGATATCCTTAATATTCAACTCAATTACACCATTTATCCCAGGGGTAGGCGGAAAACGAATCCAAGAGTAACTTTAAGAACAGAGGGGGAAAAGGGGGAGAAAAAAAGAAAGGAAAAGAAAACAATAATAACCTAAAAATGCTTAATTTTTATAGCATTTTCAGATGGGCTTCTTTTCAATGAACAAGGGAGTATAAAACGACAAAAAGAGGCTATGATGGCCTCCAAATTTTTACTTCCAACTTGTTAAGAAATTAATCTAGACTTAAATT
Organism: Pittosporum tobira; assembly: GCA_032359685.1. Classification (NCBI taxonomy): domain Eukaryota; kingdom Viridiplantae; phylum Streptophyta; class Magnoliopsida; order Apiales; family Pittosporaceae; genus Pittosporum; species Pittosporum tobira. The sequence goes on from JAUMHB010049421.1 coordinate 12,488, forward strand.
ACTGCACCTACAATGCAATGGTGCTTTCATCTCCACAAAATGGATACTAGACTAAAATGAAAACACCTACACTTCTTACGTACAAGTACCATACATAAAGACCCTCAAGGGACCCAGACATAGTTGTATAAAAATAATATAAAATTGATGAAAACACAAACCTCAAGCATTTTCTCATCAAAATTAAGAGGTCCATTTGGCGGAACTTCAACAGTTTGAAAATCATTGGCGGATTTAAGGCTGCCAATAAATGAGGACTCCGTACCATATACTTCATCCACATTAAACTCCTTCCCAAGTTCCGAAATAATCTTAGCCTCCAAAGGCTCTACTGCATCCCTAGCTGGAGGCATTGTATAGTACGGAATTTTACCTAAAATGTTGGTGGCAAACAAAATTAGTTCCTAATTGGTAATTCATTTGTCAGTCTCTCCTTGATATTTCCCATTTTGCGCAAGTGTACATTGTAAAAACTACAGTAAGTGCTTAAAATGCATACCCTCATTCCAGTCCTGCAAAATAATTCTTGCAGCAGCATCGACGTCTACAATCCCACCCTTTTTGAGCTTACCCCTAGCAGTCGCTACATTCTGAAGAAACTCATCAATCGAATCAAAACTAGGAATCTTGTAAATCATTACCAATGTTTTGGCAGGACATAGCTTGAGAATTTCCTTCACTGCACAGTTCACAGATTGGTTAAAGAAAAAATAAGGAACAGCTCATAAGATTAAAAAGATCTAAAAAGTAAAATACAAACATATAAATACTGGTGGGAAAATATAACATTACCTGGACTGGTTGGATCATCCAGTTTCTCAATTCTCTTGCAATTTCGAAGAGCAATAGATGCATCACTCTCCCCAGATCTAACCATAACAACCCCAGGGCAGTCTAGTAATTTAACATTCTTGTCTAATTGAACTTCTTGCATAGACCTTGTCAATCCTGGAGTAGCACCAACATTGACAACATGACATCTCTTCAAACTGTTGATAAGACTACTCTTGCCAACGTTAGGCAGGCCGACAACACCAACTGTGATCGATTTCTTAATCTGCATTTAGTAACATGCTATTAGTGGCAATATAATGAAAATTAATGCACTAAAGACAAAGCCAACCAGGGAAATAACGATTATATATGAGTTAAAAAATCAACTCTCTTAACTATACCTCGTGGCTTCTCGAGTAATGCTTTAGCAACTTTATGAGAGTTTCAGCTCCAAGGCAGTCACTAGTTTGGAGAAGACCACTGGGCTTTGAAGGCTTTTTGGCGGCCTTTGGCACAGATTTCCAGCCCAGGTTTGACCTCTGTTGTTGGGTGCTGCACTTGAAAGCAACCGTCGGTATTTCCTCCCTAAGATACTTGAGCCACTTTTCAACAGATTCCCGAGGGACAAGATCTATAATGCACAAATAAACCAAGTAGGCAATGCCAAGTACTTGTATTACATATGTGTACTTCTGAAATGAAAGTCCAGAAATGCCAACTGTCAATTGAGACAAAGATGCTTCTCAGGAGACGACATACCTATCTTATTGAGAAGCAATACAAGATGCTTCTCAGGACCTGCTCTCAGCACCATCTTTTCCATATCGGCACATCGCGTACCAAGGGGATCACGTGCATCAAGTACTTCCAAAATAACATCTGACGCTTCAATGACTTTGGCCAACTCCTTGTAGAAAGCCCTGTCTGAGTTATCTGAATAAAACTCAAGAAGACATGTCAGAAACAAACAAAAAATAATAATCATATAAGTAAAAATAAACGACAAAGAAAAGGCACAGTATAAAATGCAAATAATTCTAATCTTCATCAGATAGGAATTATTCAAAAGCAATGATATCAATGTACCATGGGTTTTTACGTTTCCAGCGGATTTAGCAATGACACTCTCCTCGCCCACACTCTGTGCTTTAGAAGGATCCAGGTCATCGTCCTCTAACAATCCCAATTTTCCCTTTTTGGCCTGAAGGAACAAAATATTCATCTTAACCGACACATAAGCAAAAATTGTTCAAACAAAGAGCCTGAAGCTAAATCAGGCGAAATCCACTTCACTACTGACCGACTTAATCAAAGCATCAAGTAAATAAACTAAAAAATAAACTAATTCTAAAAGCGTCACCAAAAACAGTTCACCACTTCAATGCTTACAAGCATTATAAAAACAACAATAGACATGCAAATTTACATACACATCCTAATGCAATGACAAATTACATAAACAATAAATTCCCCGGTAATAAACATTTGCTAGCTTTTACAATTTGCACTACCCACAATAAAGTATGACTCCCACATTCCACAAAAAGATCCCCACCTCCAAAAAAAAAATTAATCCAGAAAAAAATTTCCATTTTGCTTAGTTATAGTATAAAATGTCATACATCTACAAGTTTATCATTACAATTACAGTATCATGCCACCCCCACTTAACTAAGGAGGCATTATTTTAGAGATAATCACGGAACTAAAATGTCCTTAATATTTGCAAATTTTCCCAATTCAGTGCTCCAAATAGCTAAAAAATTAAAACTTTATAAGCAAAAATAGAAATTAACTGTACCCTCTCTTTGCGGGCAGCTTTCTTTTGTTCCAAATCCTCGATAGCTTTGGCACGGCGAGTTTCAAGAGCTTTGAGCTCCTGTTCCTTAAAAGGCCAGTCATTTGGAATACCTGGGTCCTTCTCAGTTTTGGGTCTTTTGTTCAAGCCCTTTTTCTTGGCATCTTTGGCCTTCTTTTTATGGTGGTCCTTCACTTTTCTTATCACCTTGTACTTCTGCTTCAACGGCACCCTCTTGCTTTTACTCTCTGCATACATTCATACATACATAAGTACTTTTATATAACAACAATGAATCAATCAATTGTATATGATAAATTTGCTTACTTTTGCTTCTCTTCACCATTTTCGATTGTAATTTGGCTTTCTCCGAAGTTGTTAAGGGGGAAGGAGAAGGGAGACTGTAGAGAGACTACGCTTTTTCAGTTGAAAAGGGAAAAGATGGAGAGTGATCAGGGTTTAGGGTTTACAGCTATCGGAGCGGAAACAAATGGACCGGATCTCTCGGGTTTAATAGCCCACTACGAGTGTGAGATAAGTTAAACTATTAAACCACTACAATAAAATATAAACCTAAATAAATAAATCATATTCAGTTTTTGTTTTTACTTATTTACTGATTTGTTTTTAATTTTATTTATCTAATGAAACCTCTTTTTTTTTTAGATGGTTTTACTCTTGCATGTAGGACTGTTAAAAAAAAAAACGGCAAATCGGATTTTGCTCGTACCATCGGTTTTGGAAATTTAATTTCAATTCGGTTGTGAAAAAAATGTTCAATACAAAATTTAAAGCTATTGCGGTTTGGGTTTTTCCGAAACTAATGGTAAAAATCGCTTTCTCATTTATTTTATTTTATTTTTATTATTATTATGTAAGTATAATAGTTTCTATTAGTTCCATAAATTATAATATATGTTGAATTGAGAATATGTAAGAATTAATCATTGTGGATCGTAAGTTTTTCTTAATACATTTTTAAAAATTTAAAAATATATTTATATTTTATTTATTAATATTTTAAAATTTAAAAGTTTTGCTTTACGCATTGTAAATTTGTAATGATGAAAATATGCAGGGGACAAAATACAGGGCCCAAGATCTTCCAGAATGCAATAAGTCTTAAAATAATGTTGCCAACCTATTCTATTAACATAGCGGCAGGAATAAAACATAACGAAATTAGAGCTACTGTGCATATTTAAAAACAATCGTAAAAAAAAATTAAAAAAAAAAAGTGGTAAGGGTTTTTCCAGCATAAAATCCGGTATTGAACCGTTATCGCACTGCTTCAATGGTTGCGGTACGGTATTTTTCCTGTTTGGTATAAACAGTATGGTAGCGCTATAAAAATTCAGTGCCGATACAAAAAATTTCCATTGAACAGTCCTACTTGCATAAATAACACGTATGAGTCATGTGCATAGAAAATCAACAAAAAAAATCAATTAACTTAAATTAGGCAATTGGATAGACAGAAGTGTTACCAATGAAAGTTAAATTGACACATTGACACTAAGTGACAACTTAGATGGTCATATGTGTAATCTAATCATTTCAAAATTAAAAACATTTTTTTTCTATTAATTAATTTCGGAATCAAAAGATATTTCAAACTTTGTAATATAATGTGATACAAGCAATAAGCAACTCAGATGCAAACACTTATTTGTAAAAGATTTGTCCAAAAATATTTTTCTAAAGATTTTCTAAAAAATTATTTTAGGCGATATTCTAAAAAATTAT
>JAUMHB010049443.1:0-13261 GCA_032359685.1 Pittosporum tobira
TAGTAATTTTTACTAATATCATGCTCCTTCTGTCTACAAAAGAATGAGCCCAGGTATCATTTTCTTTGTTAAAAAAGGAATGACTTAATCTACCACTTTTAGTTTGTAATTACTTTCTTACTCTCACTTTATGTCACATCAAAATTCTATTTTCTCTCTTTATCATTATAAAATATATTTGTAAGGATAGTTTTGTCAAAAAAATATACTCTCTTAAAAAGTTAATTTTCTTAATTTACGTACTTTATCTATTTTAGTCATCCTTTTGTGGACGGAGGGAATATATAATAGTAGCATTTAACCCTAATTTTATTGTTACAAATAGACCCCTAAATCCCTAATTGAACATTTTAATTTGTTATTCTTCCTTTAAGTAATGTTAATGCTAGTTATAAAATTTTAAAAACAGCTGAAAAGGAAAGCACTCGCTTGTACGTCGTGTTTAAGAAAACGAGTGCTTATTTTTAAACGAACGGAAAAAGCCTGTCTTCACGGACTGTCACCGGATCACTTTCTCTCTCCTCGACACGGAAAAAGGGAAAACGAAAGCATACACTCCCTCTCTCCATTGTCTATCGGGTTTCTCTGCAATCTCCTCTCCCTTTCTCCCACCCGTAGACCTCATTAAAACCCAAACAAAAAGCAACCCCCTGAAGAAAATAGAGAGATTGATATTAATAATAACACTAATCTTCATCATCACCTTTGCCCATTTTAATATCCTGCACCAGGATTTTAAACATGAACGACCTCTTATCGGTAATCTCTTCTTTTTTCCTTCTTTATTAAAACACCCGTAACAGAATGTAGCTAAAATAGCTGAAAACTATTACGAGAATGATGAATGTATGTGAAATATGTTTTTTCTTACGTGTTCGTGTTAATCAATAGGAGTATTTATATGGGTGTTGAAATTTTTAGAAGATTTTGCTTATTTGAGTGCATTAGTTGGTATTTTACTTTTACATGCTCCTACCAATGTATTACTAGATCTTTAATAGGAAAAAGTTATTATATGATATACTAGGAATGTTGCATAAAATAAATGATGTTGGTTGGTTACCCTTTCTGGAAAATTATCTGTATGTTGCCTTTGTGTTTTTAATTAATGCTGGTATCCATTCTCAAGAATGGGTCTTATTGAAAATAAAAAAATTACAAATGAGTCCCTTTATTATTAATGACAGAATAAAGTTATTAAGTGTTTTCAAGGTTTAACATCACAATTTCAAACATCACAATTTTACTCTCATGTTGCCACTGGTAACTAACACTCATTGGCATATCCTTAAATTTTACTAATTTTGCAAATAGGAACTTTTTTGTGAAATGGAAGGAGCATTGTTTTCTTTGTAAGATTTAAGCAGACATATGCTCCAATATAAACCAAAAGAGCAACATAGGCAAAAGTTCTAGAACTTGGCTATTGGAGTTGCAGTTTACTGTCTATGGCTGGTAAGAAATAATAAAATTTTCTGAAACCAACATAATACATGTCAACTAGTGATGAAGGAAATTGAATACCTTAAGAAAAAAGTTTAAGAAAAGTCTCTAGCATGTTCTGCTGAAGGTTCCCTTGAGCATTATGCCTAGTTATGTTGATCCATTAATATCGGAAATATTTTCATTTGGACTCCAATTAAGAGATTTTTCTCTTTGGTGGAGGGTTTGTTCTGAAAGACGCTTCATTTTTCTACTATCTTCTGCCTGCTTATACATATAGCTCAACTTTGATCTGTTCATTAGCTATATTACTGTACCTCTTTATATTTGATTATATATACTCATTGAATGCCCTTTGCAGACGTCGTATGTGATCCCTCGTGGTCAATCTAGTAGAGATGCAGATATTGAAATGGGAACTCAACGTTCAGGAGAATTAGGCCTGGCAAACTTTTTTACGCAGGTGACTGCGAATTCCTGTTGTTGCATCTTATTATCTAATCTTCTCTTGTTTGCTACCTTTCCTTCAAAATTTTCTTTTATTACTAGCATGTTGAATTTTGGCTATCAATTATCTCAAGCTGTGTCTCACAATTCCTATCTGTTTATTTTTTAGGTTCAAGAGATCAATACACAATATGATAAGCTGAATAAGCTGCTCCAAAAACTACAGGTACCTCTCTGTCTTCTACCTACCTGATATCTCTATCATCATTGCCTTGCTGAATACTTCCTTATCTGGGAAAATTAATTTGCTTCTTTTTTTTTTAAATATTGTGTTTTTATTGTTAAGAGGTGGACAGTGAGGTCTTTGAGACACATAAGATTCTATATGGCGTCTTACAGGATATAAGCATCATTTTCTGTTCTTATCTACCTTACAATGGATCAATAGGATAAACAGTGGTTGCACCTTGAAACTACAATATTTGAAAATGATGGTCACTCTGACCTTGAATTAGGCTATATACTTATATTTCATTTTGTTTTTATTTTTGTATAAATTATGTTATGCAGGATGCCCATCAGGAATCAAGGGCTGTGACCAAAGCTGCTGCTATGAAAGGTGATCTGCTTCCTGTACTTTCAGTTTAATAATAGATTCTGATAAGTAGTACACAAAAACATGTATTGTTTTTGCATTTATCATAATGTTTTGAATTATGTCTGATAAAAGGGATATATTCAAGAATGTGGCAATCCACCTCCTCTACAACATGGTATGCTAGGTGTAGCCTTTGAAATATCGTGCTCTTTAAGATGTGTTAAGGCATTCAAAGGTGCACCATCGTTTTTCTTCTTAAAGTAGTTTGGGGACGGAATATAACATATAAAGTTCCCTTACACTTCTTAATTTGAAGCTAACATTTTAAGATATAGGCTAAGGTTTGTTTTATATATTGGACATCACGCACTGAAACTTTAGTGCACCTTACACAAAAATTTACAAAGAAATCTAATGAAAATAGGATATACCTGGTAAGTTTTTCTAGTGATAATGGATATGTAAACTTGGCTCGAGACTTGACATGCAAGGTCTTTTTAAAATAATTTTTTTTATCAACGTATTAATGAATAATACCTATTTCTGAGTTACACTTGTTGACATGATACCTATTATTCATCATGAAATAAAACCTAGACCATTTATACTTGTCACGCACACACACAATAAGAAAGGTGGAAGTTGCAGAATTCATAAGACATTGTGGAGGAATGTGAACTTAGACAATTCTACCGATGAGCAACCTTACTGCTGAATTTTCGTAGACATCTTAATTAAAAGTTGTGATATGCACCAAAATCTGAATGTGTTTTTTCCTGCCTTAAATTGGGGATATAATGTATAAGAAAATGTATAAGACTGTATTTTGCAACAAGTGGAACTCAGTAACAATGATCAGTCATGTCTTGCTCTGCAGCAATCAAGCAGAGAATGGAGAAAGATGTTGATGAAGTTGGAAAGATTGCTCGTTTGATCAAATCAAAAATTGAGGCACTTGATCGAGATGTGAGATCACAACCTTCTTTATACTAATTATAATCCATTAATTTTGGAATTATTTTACTGAATTCTTTTTTTCCCATCTTTCCCTATACTTAATATTCAGAATTTGGCCAATAGGCAGAAGCCTGGATGTGGAAACGGAACTGCTGTAGACCGATCAAGAACAGCGACAACAATGTAACTTCGAGATTTTTATTTTTGTATTTATCTTTTCCTCACAACCATGATTTTCAGCATATGTTGATTGCTACCACGCAATATTATCAATTACCTTACCTCCTCAATTACCTGCCCGATCAAGGTGCAACTCTTTTTTTCCCTGCAAACTTGTATTGGGTGCTCATATGTCTACTTTGCTGGGATCTTAGAAGCTGATATTAGCCAAGAAAAGGATTCATCTTGCTTCTCTATAATTTGACTAGCATAGATTACCAATTAAAAGCCCATCCATTGCTTCTAAGACAATATGGTGTTCATTACCATGTTGAGTCTAATAAAACACACCAGTCCGTTGCCAAAGCATTGTGTGGCGAGTTTAAATGTTTATAAATTCAAGAGCAATTTATTGAAGAATTTCAAGAAACTGAGAGTGTATGGGCATGAACCTGTCTTCCTCATTTGAAGAACTTGGTAAATGAAATTGATGTGCTACTGATATATCAGGAAAGCTGCTAGCCCTAGAAACTGCAATGTTGTAGCAGAAATTGATCAAGCACCTTGCATTTGTGGGAACACATGCGAGTGGGTAGTTCAGCTTCTGGTAGAGGCAGGAAGAGCTGTGACAGAGGGATTTAAAAAAATCAAAGCAAAATGGTTGAGCATTCAAATTTAGTCGAAGAGTCAAAATAATATTTGAGCCTAATACATATATGGGATTATCTGACTTGCATAACATGTGGAAAAAGTAATTTTTCCTTGCCCTTTCTGATCTTTACACTAACAAATTATGTATATTTCCAAAGTAACCTAGTTCGAGCAGCATCCAGGTTGGTAGCTGAAGATATTCAGATATACTTTGTAGCAGCGTAGTTTAGTGTTGTACAGATGTTTCTCAATACTGTTGCAAAAGAATGTATTTAATCTTAAGCGTGTGGTCATAAGGACATAATGTCTGATGCTACAATGAAGTACAACAATAAGCATTTTCTAAAATTCTTTTGCAGTGCCTTGAAAAAGAAATTTAGAGATAAGATGTCTGACTTTCAGGTGAGTCTATTAGCTAAATCTGGTATTTTTGTCCAGTTTTTCATGTGTTTATGCATTTAATGATTCAGTTATTGAAAGCGTTTGCAGATGCTAAGACAAGACATTCATCAGGAGTATCGGGATGTGGTAGAGAGACGTGTTTTTACAGGTTTTTTTTTTTTGGTTCACCACACTTCACATCAATTTCTTCTGCAATTTGAGAATCCAGAGATCCAGGATCATTAATTGTTTTCTGGTTTCTGTAAATGTCAGTGACGGGTAACAGAGCTGCTGAAGAGGTGAACATTCTTGTGATCCGAAAATAATCATTGAATGTTTATACGGAAGCGTGTTTGCTGATATTCAATATTATTTCAGACTATTGATCGACTAATAGAGACCGGGGATAGCGAACAGATCTTCCAAAAAGCAATTCAGGAACAAGGACGAGGCCAGGTTTTTAAGTATTCCTTTGTTTTTGTTTCCAAATATCTCTTAGTGGAGATAGTGTATGCAGCCAGAGAAATCTGACATTAGTTAGGATAAAAAGTCAATATATATCTAAAATTAGAGCACAACCTTTTTCCTGGACTGGCTATGTAATGTGGGGGTCATGTTTTATTTCATATTAATGTTTGTGTTTGCAGATAATGGGAACCCTTGCTGAAATTCAAGAACGCCATGAAACGGTTAGAGATTTGGAGAAAAAGCTTCTTGACTTGCAACAGGTACATCCTTGAGACACTTTTACCGTTATAAAAAGAATGTCTGCTTAAACATTGTTGGAGTAGAAGATAATGGAGAAAGCATCATCTCATATTCTAATTTATATTCCTATTTTTCATGCAGATATTTCTTGACATGGCAGTATTGGTGGATGCTCAAGGAGAAATGCTTAACAACATAGAAACACATGTAAGCAGAGCCCATTTATCATTGCATAATGCTCCTCCATTCAACAAAAGGAATCTCATTTAGGAACTCTACAAATTTATATTTTATTTTCCTTCCATGTTTATCCATAAAATAATCAATGGTCTAGCCTAGTGGTGATGACATTATAATGTAATTGTCATGATAAACTTGAGGATTTTTTATTTTTTATTTTTTTTTAATACCCTCATCAGTTAAAATGGAACAATTTTTTGGAACAAAAAATTTGACAAATGGGACTTTTTTTTTGCGGAATGGATTCAGTATGTTGCATGAGTTACTTGTAGAAAACAATACTAGAATTATCAAAAATCACGAAGAACCTTATAATCCAATTATTTCAGGTATCAAGTGCAGTAGACCATGTGCAATCTGGGAATAAAGCCCTAACCAAGGCAAAGAAGTTACGAAAGAATACCAGGAAATGGATGTGCTTGGCAATTTTGATCCTCCTTATAGTTATCATAATCGTTGTTGTGGGAGTGCTGAAACCATGGCAAAGTAAGAATGGCGCCTAAGCTTCTTCCCCAATTCCCAGTGCATTCTAAAGCTGAGGGACCCCCATAATTTGGCTGAGAATTTTCTTGTCCGAGTGTGTGCAATAATTATATCATTATTCTTTACTAACAATATACGGAGTCCAATTTTAATCGAGAAACTTAAATATTTACTAATCCCAGTATCTCGCAAACATGATCAATTTACTTCTAAGCAACGGCAGGCGATCTTTCTAAGATATTCCACGTTCCTTTAGCTTCTTTACCATAGGAAAGTATAAAATGGGAGACTAAGTTCAGATAGAAGCTTCGGTTATCCTTAGTTCAGGAATAATAATAATACATTATGAATAAATAAATGTATTGCTGTTGGGTATTCAACAAATTAAGCCCTTAATGGAACCCTAACAGAACTTCTCCGGAGCCATAACTCATACATGCTCATGTGGAAGGCATCAAAATCAACAGGGTTGGTATGCCACTGGAAATGTGTTCTAACCTTCAATACATTTTTTTGCAATGTTAAATATTCATCAAAGCTTATACCTTGAAGGACTTCCTTTAGTAATGGGATATCTAGTGTGGCAACAATTACTGAGAAGCTCTTCCAATTTAATATGTCTGCAAACGGAAGATCATAGTGGTTGGCAATGATTACAGGGACACAACCGTAATATAATGCATCCCCAATACGAGCTGTGTTCACCTCAAAGCCTTTTACGTGGAGGCAGAACTTGCTCCCCAGAAGCTCATCAGCATAAGGTGTCTTGAGCCGACCAGAGTGAACAGAGAGCTCAGAATCATTCCCCCATACTTCGACAAGCTTTTCACGTACCGGGGAGTTGGTTGCCCCAGCAAAGAATACTAGCTTTTTCCTGAAACCAATAAAGAAATTTCTAAATTATGTTTCTGATTAAGCACTGTTATATACTCCTTCCGTTCCACAAAAAGAGTTTCATTTTGAATTTTGAAAGTCAATTCTTAAAATCTTAATTTCGAAGTTAAAATGAATTTATCTTATTTTAGCCAATACAATCATAAATATCGTAAACTATCCAAAAGGTTTTACTCATTAAAACAGTTATTGTTTCCAATCTTATAATGAATCACATCAACTTTTAACTTCAGATTTCACGACTTGACTCTTAAAATTCAAAAAAGGAGTCAGTTTGTCGAACAGGGTGAGTAGAACAAAAAATAAATACCACGAGTTTTCAGAAAGTCTAACTAGGCCAGAAGATTGTGTTAGAATTTAAAGGTGTACACTACTAATTATATTTTGGAAGGATGCTGATATATGCACACATTATAAAGTGATAGTTGCACACCCAAATGTGTAAAAGTGACTAAACTACCCCCACTTTGACAAATTTGGGTGTTAATTGGTTTCACATTAAGGACATGTCAGTCATTTTCACATACTTGGATGTGCAACTATCACTATAGGTTATGCATTTGTCAGCACCCTTTTGGAATTGCTCATCAATTTATTCATAATCTAGGGAATTCTGCAGTCAGAATATAGCTTCGATGCACCAATATAGTGACGGTGTGCAAAAAGGGAAGGCATTACATTTAAAACAAAGGCTTACCTTTTTGATGGTGCAACACTCGGGGGTTCTCCTTGTCTTGGCCAAATTTGTGGTAATGACGCATCTTTATGAGCAACATAACCCGGTAGGAAATAGCTTGAAGAGCATACAACCTGAATGGCATTAAATTTTACTTCTTTTGCTTTTTCCATGGCAGATCGTCCAATAGAATGGCAGGCAACATAAAAATGGTCTGCCCCACCAGTTCGATTCCAGTAGGGGTGGACATGACTAATATTGAAGATGTAATCTTTGATAAAATCTTGAATACCTTCAATCTGCACTCTTTTGTCGTGACGCAACCTTGCAATTGAAAAAGGTAGATAGAATAGATCTGCTTTTGATGGATCATCTGTGATGAAATGGCTCTTCACAAGAGCCTTCTTAAAGTAACTTTCACTGGCATAGTTACCCCCAGGTTCAAAATTCACCGGCAAGAGAATATTAGCAAAGGGATCATCTCGCCGATGAGGATAGATATATATCTTTAAGCATTTGTTCATTTCCTTGTAGTTTTCCATAAAGATATCTCTGTCATGGAACACCTCGTTGTTATTCACATGTTTGATATCTCTGTCATGGAACACCTCGTTGTTATTCACATGGTTTCCTGGCATAAAAGATCAGTTTATTTCCAGATCCAGGGGTTAAGAAAAAACTTGACCCTTTTTCACCATAAAATATATTCTTGGTCAAGGAAAACTCAACTCCGCCGCGGACACACACACCATATGCACACACTCAAACAATTACAACAAATGGAAAAATTACAAACCAGACATACATACTCCATGAAAATATGCAAGCATTCGTAACAGCATTAATTCATAAATGCAATTGGATTACAGAGTCTTATTTAAGCAAGCATGGACACCCTGAAAAATCTATATCACATTCCTCTATCCAACAGATTCCCATTTGTAAAATTTGCATATTATTAGTGATAAATTTCCTTTCCATACTTTGCTAAAATTGCAAATGATTAGGTTAGTAGCGACATGAATGTACTCGCAACTGTGTACATGGTCCTATACTATAAATAAATAAATTAAAAAAAAAATTGACAAGGTGGTTTTTTCTTTTTTTGACAACTGGGTCTTTTCTTCTTGAACCAAGTGAGTAGTTTCTTAATAGTACACAAAGGGGAAAAAAAAAGGCTAAGCGTGGACACAGCCCAGGCCCAATGGACAATGTTATGGATTCCTCTACATGGTAGAATTCAGATTTCTTTATTGATTTGGTAGGATTGGATATTTTCTTATTGATATAATGGAAATATTGAGCTATTAAAAAAATTTACATAAACTATTGAACTTCACAGCCATGAATTACCTCTTATTAAAATAAAATAAAAATCAAGAAACAAGCAAACAATACAGGCATAAAAAGTCAAAATTACTATACCAGTTGAGCCCATATGGGATAGTCCGCCGGCATCATCATCAGGGGTTTCTTGAAATGAACTCTTAAGTGGATCTTGAAGTGGGACAGTGATTAATGAGTTGGTGGTTGGGGAGAATTTTGAAGACCCGATTGACGGTTTGAAGTGGCGAGGGGTTTGAGTGAAGAGATTAGAAGTGGAAGAGATATAGAAGAGGATAAAGAGAGAGGTTATTAGAGCTAAGCCTGTTGGTATGAAGAAGAAGCTTCTCAGTGAATCCGATAATCTCCGGCGAGACAATGAATATATCAACAACATCGAACGAGCCATTCCAGTTGAAATAACGGTCTCGTTTTCTGAAAGCGAGACTAGAAATGTTTGTGCACTTCTAATGAAATACAAACTCATACATCATAATCAAAACAATTCCTGCAAAGTAGCCTTAGTGATCACGCAATAATATGTGTGAATCTTTTCTAGAATTTATGTAAATTTAAACATACATAACTTAAATCTATGTAAGATTTACTTTTTAAAATAAAACATATATTATTACCTTTTTTTTTATATATAATATTGAAACTTTTATCTATAACATAACATGAATTGTTTTAAATTTATCATGATAATTACAATATATTGCATGTATTAATAAACTAAATATTAATTTTGAAAAATAAATATATATTTTATTAATTTTTAAATTTTATTGTGTTTTTAAATAATAAATTAATATTTTTATAGAACGTAAGATATTAAAAACATAATAGAAAGTATTAAAAAAGAAGAAAATGTACTAATAGACATCTCAAATTTTCTATTTCAAATGTCTATCAGAAATATATTACTAAAAAAAATTAGAAATTATATTTTAATTGTTCCATAAAAAATGTACAATTTTATTTTTTTGAGTAAAATTGTCTATTTTTTAGGATAAAATTATTTTTTTTAATTAAAATTACTATTTCTCCATACATATAATGGCCTATGAGATTATAATCATAAGAAATTATATCAAATATATTAATAAACACAATATTTATTTGTTTAAATATGTAAATATATTTGATTAATTATTAATTTAAAAATTAATTAATTTAATCAAAAAATTCAAACTAAATTAATTTTTTTAAAACAGAGTGAGTAGTTTCTTTACGTCTATCCCAAAGTTGAACAATCACAATGTACTCCTAATTTGTTTCCACTCAAAAAAAAAATTGTAATTTGTTTTTTTTTTTTAAATGTAATTAACACTCTTTTCCTTGCAACAAAATAAAAAGGGTCAAAGGCGGCACGTGATCGGGCTGGACCAGATGGATCTGAAAACGGTTCTGGGTTGGAAAACTTCCCGGGTAAGCGCTAAATATTCGGGCCAGAAGTTCAATGAACGATCCAGAGAGGTCTGAAAACAGCCCGCAAGAATTAAAGTCGTATGTATTTTTGTGTTCTGGTCAAATCTTAGCGGTAAGCTGGAGTACAGTTTAAAGAAAGAACAGTTCTGAAGGGCGATCACGAAGAAAATGAGACCTAACATTGTTTCTGAGGTAATACTTCTCAAGTACTCCACTGATTTCTCACTTTTTTCTTCCATGTTCAACTCTATCTGTCCATAAAATATAAATGTATTGGTAATATAATATTTAAGGCGTGCAATAGAAGCACCAGTGATGGGGGAACTAGGTTTTGTAGTTGAAGAAACTTGCCTTATATCAACTGTGCTATACACTTGAGATTCAAGCTTAAAAAGAGTGGGGTTTGTTAACTAATTTTGTGATTTTGGGGCAAGTGGGAAGCCCTAGTTCTTACTTTTTGGTTATATGAGTTATTGGACTTACTGTAACAGGACCTTTTAGTTTCATTATAAACAATTTCGTGAGAAGATGTGCATTTGTATAGTCTATTTAATATGTTGCAAGGCAATTTTGGGTTCTACTTGTACTGAACATTTACCAGGAATATAATGTTAGATCTCCATCTGCACTATATAACTAAGTAAATTTCCTTGTAATTAATTACTAATGGGTGTGGTAGTTAAGCGGATTGTTAGCCGTGTTTGCTTTAAGTGACGAGGAACGTGGTAGCCCAAGATTTCCCTATTTATTATTTAGATGTTTTAATTGCGTAGTAATCGATGTAATTCAGATATTTGCGTAAGTACTTGGGTAATAGTTTAAGAAGTTTAGTCTAGTATTCAAGGTTTAATTATTTTACACAAGTCAATACGGTATTTTGACATTGTCAATATTAGGACTTTACTCGTTTCCTTCTAAATGTCATCCCTAAGGTTATACAGACTGTTGTTTTCTACATTGAGATTATTGTGTATTCTTCCTTTATTGCATGATCTAGGGTTAGATTAGTCTCGAGGCATAATCCTTAGTATTTTTCAAGAGATGATAGTGGTAACATTAGGAGTGGAGTCTAATCCCTAGTTATTATCCTTGTAATTTCTTTATAAATTTATTGGTTTTATTCATCACAAAATTTGTGCTGCATCCTTAAGCTAATTCTCTTTTCTTTTGGCTCGACTTGTTATGGTCTACGTAGGCAGGATTGTCTACCCGGGTGGGGCAATGGTGGGAAGGCATTCCATTCCTTACTTCTGCAGTGGTCATTGCTTGTGGGGCTATCTATGTTGTCTGTCTTTTGACTGGGTATGATTCATTTGCGGAAGTTTGCTTTTGGCCCTCTGCAGTTATATTACGGTTTCAAGGTATGTACCACATTTCGAAATGATATCTTCTCCTTGAGGTACTGAGAAAAGGTTCATATAACTTTTCCCCTTGATTTCAAGTTAGAATCTACTTATTTTAGTCAACTAACAGAATATTCTTATATTGCAGTTTACAGGATTTACACTTCAGTAATATTTCATGGTTCTCTACTACATGTTCTATTCAATATGTTGGCGTTGGTTCCTTTGGGCTCTGAGCTGGAGAGAATTATGGGGTCCATCCGCTTGTTGTACATAACAATTTTGTTGGCTACAAGCAATGCTATATTGCATCTTCTTATTGCCTTATTGGTAGCCCATAATCCTCTTTACCAGGATCCGTATCTCATGAACGAGTGTGCAATAGGTTACTCAGGAATCTTGTTTTCTATGATCGTTATAGAGACAAGCCTAAGTGGAGCTCAATCTAGAAGGTACATACATCTGCCTATACATTAGTATAGAGATAAGAAGTGGATCCTTAATTCCTTATACCAGCTCATCTTAATTTACTTATAATATATACTTACCGAAGTCTCCTGTTTTTGCAGTATATTCGGTCTATTTAATGTGCCCGCTCAATGGTAAATGAAGTAACTTGCTTGTTGATGTAACTTGATAATCCTTCTTTTATTTATTTTATTTTTTTTGGGAACATTTTCTGTTTTACCTTATAATGTTTGCATATGGTCAGGTACGCATGGATCTTACTGGTAGTGTTCCAGCTTCTTATGACCAACGTCTCATTACTCGGACACTTATGTGGCATTTTGTCTGGATTTGCTTGTATACTTCTTCACTCTTTGCCAAATTATAGCCAACTTTCATTTTAACTTCAATTTATGAGGTTACTAAATGTACTTACAACTTCCTTCCCTGTGTCAGATACTTATGGTTTATTCAACTTTCTAATTCCTGGAGCGTCCTTCTATTCAGCCATCGAATCCTCCTCCTGGCTTGTAAGTACCTTCAAGGAATTGGTTTTCGCAAAATGATTATAATGTCGTATTCTATGGATAATGAATGAAAACAGGCATAGTCTTCTTGGATTTTTATATTGATGTACACACTTGTGCAGGGTGATCTATTCCCATTCAATTTATCATATGGAGTTTGACGGATTGTCATACTCTTTGTTTAAAGGAGTTGATTGATTCGATCCCACCTGCAGGAGATTTCTCTGATATTGTTTTTTTCATTAATGGTGAAATGTAGTCAGTTTAATGTTGTCCAAAGCAGCGGTAGGGTTTTAATAGCTGAATTGCTTTGTAGATTAACTGATTCTTAATCTCCGGACTACATCAGAATGAATAAAAATGAATTAAAATTGTTTGAATACTTCCTAAATTATAAACACATAATAAGATATTCAAAATTCCTAAGAACTCTATTAGATTTTCTTGACTTCAAGGATGCGTAACATTGTATGTGGTGTAGGAGTAGGACAGACCTGAGTGACCAGTTCGTGATGTTGGTGAAAGTGTGAGAGCGACGGAATTTTAAATACAT
>JAUMHB010049454.1:0-16785 GCA_032359685.1 Pittosporum tobira
AGCTATTGCCGACGAGCTTAAGGTCCCGAGGATGGTGCTGAGGACCAGTAGTTTGTCTTCGTTTCATGTTTTTGATTTGTTACCACCTTTGCTCGAAAAGGGTCATTTCTCCGTGGAAGGTGCGTTTTGATATTTTCTTAGCTTTTTTGTACTCGTTTGATAATAACGTTGAGATATTATGATATTCAAATAAAATAAAATATTATATTTAATAAATTATGACATATTAAATTTAAATTTAAAAATTTAAATTTGTAAGAAATTAAATTTAAGCCACAAATTGTAGTTTGGTGATTTACCATTGCACCTACCAATCGTACCCTTTGTGTTCTTGTGTAAATTAGAATGCTTTTAAGCGCCAGAATCATCTGTTTAGGTTGGTTAAGTGTTTAAATTTGATTAATGCTAATATGTTTTAACAGTTTTATCAATTTTATATGTTGTTGTTTTTTTTTTAATTTTTTTACATTTGAGTAGTTAGCATATTGGCGAGGAGGAGGATGAATTATCCTATTTGAAAACTCAGCAGTTGTTTGGATTGTTTTGCAAAAGGAACTCATGTCATAGATGGGTTCCTCTCTGAAAATTGTCAGATGCGAGTGAGAAGTAATTACAGAAAATGAGATGACCTCAGAGATACGTATACATTATGGTATTTAACTTGTGCTATTGAGATGTAGAAAGGATTAATATTTCTCTACATTTTTTATGAAAAAAAAATATAAAATTAATATTTTGTGCTTCCTTTAAATTACAATTATAATTATGGGTACTTTGAATGCTGCCAAAATTTAACCATACCAGGAATCTTCTCAATGAATATGCTAACATGTTTTCTCCACTAAATTCATAAAGAAACAAACAATTTTTGAAAATAAGTACATTCATTCAACATACTCCGTATAGATCAGCAACTGTACCAGAGAAGGAAGTTCAAAATTGAGTTTTGATATAAGAAAAATATGTTTTAAAAAATATTTTTTGGTAAAATATTTTGTGAGAAAATAATTTTTAAAAAAAAAATTTATTTTTTGATATTTGATGTTTGAGCTGAAAATGAAACTAAAAATATATTTTTATATTTGGTTTTCAAAATAAATTTAATAATTATGTTATTATAAATTAATATAAACATTTTTTAGTCTTTTAATAAGATAAATTAAGTTCTTACAATAAAATTTGAATTAATTTGTATGTATGTAAAAACTTAACACTATAATTTAACAATAAAAATGTTCATAAGAAAAAAAACTAATAAGATAGTGATTTTAAAGATTTTTAAGAATTAATAATATTTAAAATTTAGAAAATATATGTGTATATATAATTCAATATGCATATATTGTGAAAATAAAAATAAACATATTTATTTTAAAAATAAAATAATAAAAAATGATAAAAATAATTAAATAAAAATATTATAAAGAATGATAGAAAAATGCAACATTGAGACTCTTTCCAGAAAATGACTTACGAATTTAAATCCGTATGTCATTTTCTTAAAATAATGAAGAGATTTTCCGTTGACTAGAAAGTGATTTTATGCTAACTGAATTTTTTCTTGTATACCAAACGTTGAAAAATTTTAAAAATATTTTTAAAAAAATATTTTCCCTACAATAAACAGAACCGTAGTCTTCTGAGAAATGTGTCGTATACTTGGTCAATAACAATAAATGACATTATTATTTTCCAAGTAGTGCCACGTGTCATTTAACATGGCATACAAAGATTGACCCGCAATCCTGTAATTTTCTACAAGAATAATCACATCGTTGGTTTGTGTTTTATTCATTATTTATCTGTATTGTAAAAAGATATGATTTTTTTTTTAACTTTTGGTTGATATTAACTATAAAAAATATAAATATGTAAAAGTAAATTTTAATAACGATAAAATAGAAATTCTACCTTTAAAGCTAATTTGTAATTGCCTATAATTTTTACAGCTTAGTACTTTTTTTTCTTTTATAAAATACTAAAACATAAAAAAATATTTTAACACTAAGTGTATATATACATGTGTGTATATGTATGTATGGATGTATGTATGTATACTGGCATTCATCTCTCACTTCCAAACATAATTGTTTTGAATATATTTTTCTTTATAAATACTAAAGCTTAAACACTAAAATATACTGTATGATTAAATATATTATTAAGAAAATTTTGTCTTTGTCATACGCAAACCTTAATATCCAAAATCGATGAGAAATGATACCTTTTGGATTATTAGTATGATTTTTGTTGGTTGATTACTCATTTTTATTTATTTTTATTTTAGATCACCAACTGGAAACACCAGTGCTAGAGGTTCCACCACTTAAAGCAAAAGACGTTCCTAAAGTCTTTAGTGAGTTGAAAAATGCTCTACATGAGATAGGAAGTGGCATTATGAAAACAATTAGAGCTTCTTCAGGACTCGTTTGGAACTCATTCCAGGAACTTGAACAATCTGCACTTGTAACCATCCAGCACGATTTTCCCATTCCAAATTTCACAGTAGGCCCATTCCACAAGTACTATCCAGCCTCCTCAAGCAGCTTATTTACCCAAGACCAGACCTCCATTTCTTGGTTAGACTCACAATCTCCAAACACGGTCTTATACGTCAGCTTTGGCAGCATTGCAGCAATAGATAAGACAGATTTCTTGGAAATGGCTTGGGGGTTGGCTAATAGTATGCAGAAATTCTTGTGGGTGGTGCGACCTGGAGCCGTCCGTGGCTCAGAGTGGCTCGAATCACTGCCAGATGGCCTCTTAGAGGTCGTCCGTGAAAGGGGCCACATTGTCAAGTGGGCCCCACAACAAGAAGTGTTGGCACATCCTGCAGTAGCGTGCTTTTGGACTCATAGTGGATGGAATTCGGTGTTGGAGAGTATTTGTGAAGGTGTGCCGATGATTTGTTCGCCTTCGTTTGGGGATCAGGTCGTGAACGCAAGACAAGTGAGTGATGATTGGAAAATCGGAGTGAATTTTGAGAAAGCGCTAGACAGGTGGGAGATAGAAAGTGCTATTAGAAGGGTAATGGTTGATCAAGAAGGAAAAGAGATGAAAATGAGGATAATGTGTTTAAAGGAGAAGGTGAATCTTTGTCTAGAGGAAAGTGGATCTTCATACCAATCATTAGAAAGTTTAGTTAGTTACATCTTGTCATTCAGAACTTAAATCCCTTTAAAATGGTGGTACTTAACGCATAAGCAACAACAAACAATAACATTTGGAAAACGTGAAGTACTCAATGGGTCCTCTATTTAATTAGAATATTTTTACCATCTAGACTTCAATTTTCCAATTTGATAAAAGAAGTTTGGCTTTTTTAGCACTACTGTTATTTCAAAAAGCCTAGCTATGGAAATTTGTAACTTTTATTATTGAATTCTTGTTGGACAAGCAATAACAGAAAAGCTAATATCTGAACAAGTTTTAGTTAGCTTTAAATATCAATTAATATATCGTTTGTTTCTTGAACTAAAGATAACTTGCCTTCTATTTCATTATGTGCATATAATGTGCTATCATTTTTTTTCATGTGTTGGTTGACTATTTCCTTGTTTACTCACTGATTGTTCTTATTTTATATATTTCTTTTTTATAATTATCCTTTCAAAAATTTTGAAAATATTACCCCAACAACATGTTTCATATAATTGGCTTTAATACTTGACTATCATATTTCATTTTTTTAGGCATGAATGGTCGTTTATTTGAGTTTAATAGATGTATTTGCGCAAAAAAAAATTGATGTGCAGACGCAATTTGTGCAAAAAGTTATATGAGCCCAGGAAAAGGGCTTCTAGCAAGGATGTAGATAATGGTGCATCACACATTACTTCGTTTCTCAAGTGAATACATCGCTCATTATGATTTTTATAAACCCATGTAATATCAGCAATATACTCAATATTGGACAAAATTATACACATTACTTAAACAGCCACCTGTGTTTCTTGTCAACCTTCCATTATTGAAAGTCAATATTCCTTTTGATGATTCCTATTTGAATCATGTTTTTTATACCTCTTAAAAATCATGCATAAGAATTTTAATTAGCATCTAATAATTGCTAGTTTAATAACTCTTAATTAAACTTAATTAGGTCTCAAACTTGACAATAAATAAGAATTAAACATTTTTAAATATGTAGTTCAACTGGACTTTCAATTTCGTGTGCTTAGCTAAAGAAGTATATATGTAGTTTAATCGAGGTAAGCTCAAATTATGTCGTGTCCAACTCAAGTTCGAGTTTGATCGGAGAGTAGTGCAAGTGTACACTAATCAGATTATAGTAAAAATATTATTCCCATGATGATTGAAATTAATTATGTACCAACTTTGACTATTCTTTAACTTATCTAATTTTGAGCAATAAAAATTTTGGTTTTTTGATTTTTAAGAAAGAAACTAATTAATTAAAAAGAACTAAACTAATAAATTCTAGGGTTTTATCAAAGATGAGAAAGCATGCTAAGATTTCGACTTCATCTACCCATTCATAATTATATCAATTGAATTATTATGCAAGTTATGAAATTTATTCTGTTGTGATAATGGAATCTCCCTAAATTAGTTGCTACTCTACTATAGTTATAGTCCCCTACTTTAATTATTAACCCCACAGTCTCTATGCGAAATTTAAATAATATGAAGAGCATTAAGTTTTATAAAAATTTCTAGATTCACTAACCATCACAACTTGTTTAAATATAGTTACTACTGAAACTACACAAACAACCTAGACTATCTCTAACTAAATTTAATTTTTTGTTATGTTTCACACGAGCTCTCACTAGTCTTCTCCTCTCGGTACTTGAACTATGTGACAAAATTCATCTAAACATTGGCCAGATATCTAGAAGCATTAAGAACACGAAACATAACTCACAACAAAATAAACTCATAAAAGCATGATAAAACGGTAGATCTAATTAATCATGGGCAGGATCCATCTAATCTTAGTACAAAGAAAATTAGAACATAATTATATTAAAGAAGAAATTAGAAAAGTTTAGAACAATAGAACCCATAAAGTTACTCGTATGAAAAGCCTTTATCTTGTATGAAAAAACCTCTACCGAGCACCGTCTACAACTTCTACTACTATTCTACTAGAT
The DNA here is from genome assembly GCA_032359685.1 of Pittosporum tobira. NCBI lineage: Eukaryota > Viridiplantae > Streptophyta > Magnoliopsida > Apiales > Pittosporaceae > Pittosporum > Pittosporum tobira. The sequence continues at coordinate 5,118 of JAUMHB010049454.1, forward strand.
ATAGATTATGAAAATTGAGTAGATAATTTGGTTTGAGATCTAAGCTATTTATAGGACCAAAATTACAATCTGAATCTAGTTCAAATTCGTGCATGAATAGTCCGCATCGAATCCCTTTTTCAGAATCAGAACATGAATCAAAAATCGGAAATCGGTCATCTCTCACGGTTTACCCGTGGCCCATGCCACGACCGTAGCTCCTCCCACGGCCTACCCGTGAGAGCTGCTGGATTGTGCCTTTTTTTTTGTTTGCTTTGCTATTTCTTCAGCTGCGTTTTTTGTCCGTTTCAAGCCCAGATTTGCGTGAAAATAAGCCAAAAAACCTACAAAACAAAGCCTAAACAAGGAGTAGTGATCCAAACTAAAAATATAACAATTATCTCATGTTTGATTAGGCTTTTTAAGCAAATATTGATAAATGAAGGACAAAAGATAGCAAAATATTAAGTAAAAAATAGCTCTTATCAGAGTTATACAAGCCTGACTCCAGACAAGCCCCTTTTAGCTTGATTCTTTTGCTCTAAGAAAAGTTAAAAAATATTTGGTTAAAATTGTTCGGTTAGAACTTAGTTTTGAGAAAATCGGTGGAACAAGGAGATTCTACGTCGATCACATCATATAAGGAGTAACACGAATGGTCGAAGTGACCTTCACATTTTTTCGGACTCTATGTGTAGAAGAGGATGCAACCTTGAGCTTAAAGTGGGGATTCGTTAAGGAAAAGGATAGACATGGACATAGAGATAGACATGAATTATTATTGAGAAAAGAGATAGACATAGATAAGGGGTTATCATTCTCAATGATCATAAATAGTTGACTACATCAAATGAAGTGTTTTTTTCAAAAAGATCAATGTAGTTCATCAAGGGATGTAGACTTAGACTTTAGGCGGGAATACGATTGTATGTAAGTGAGATCATTGAGTGCAATGGCTCTTTGGCCACCTAGTTACGCTTAGACTAAGACGAGGAGAAGACCATAAATAAAATAAGATCATCGAGAGCGATGGCTTTTCGACAACCAAACTAGACTTATATTTAGATGGGGAGACGATCATAAATAAGTGAGATCATCGAGGACGGTAGTTTTTGGACCACTTAATTAGACTTGGACTGGTAAACGATCATAAATAAGTGAGATTATCAAGAGCATTGGTTTTTGACCACCAAATTAGACTCAGACTAAGAAGGGAGAGACAATTAGAAATCATCAAGGGTGATTAGACTTCGACTTAGATGGAGGGGGAGGGGGATAATCATAAGTAGTTGAGATCATCATGGGTGGTGATTTTTCCTTTTAAAGAAGAAATTTACCTTTAGACGAAAAAATAACCTTACTTATAGAAGCAAGAGTTATCATATAAGAAGATGACGACATCTGTTTGAGACGAAAATCTACCTTGAAACAATAACCTCAGTTAAGAAATAACAATTATTGTATAATTGAAGAAGACCACATGTTCTGCTTGAGCAGGTTTTACCAATGACAATAACCACTACCAGATTTTCATATATATATATATATATATATATATATATATATATATCTGTGTGTGTGTGTGTGTGTGTGTGTATGTGTGTGTGTACATGCGCGCGCGCGTGCACACAAACACATAGATGTACAATCTTGATAATTAATTAAATAATCCAGGTGAGAAGTACTTGTAATATATTGAATAGAGTTCTTCAGCTCCTTTTCTCAATATGAAGATGTTATGCACGTTGAATTAGCATCTCTTATGTCATAAGAATATAGAAGTATATTTATTTATTCATGTGTGGACAAAAGTTACAAGACAATCATCAACTTAATGTATGAGGGCCCCCTTCCCTCAAAGAATTTTTGGCCAAATTCATCATCTTATCAGTTGATTCTGCAAACTCATCATTCCTCACCTCCATTAAATTTCTAATCATCTTCTCAGCAATCTTTATATCACAAGAATCTTTTATGTCCAACCCTAGCTTCCATATCCTCCCTACAAACTTACTATTAATTTGTTGATCGGCAATAAAAGGCCAACATATCATTGGCATTCTCTCCACATAATCTCTAACGTCGAGTTCCACCCACTGAGCCAAGAATCTACTTGTTTAATTTATCATTAGAATATATAAAATAAATATGACAAGAGAAAAAATGATCAGTGATGACCATAAGTAGATTTAAAGACAATATACCAGTGGCAGAGTGAGCCAGGACTGCTTCCTGCGGAGCCAATCGACCATACACCCTCTTGCCTCCGTTCCCTCCTTCAATTCCATTGGAACTTCTCTTTTCGACTCCTTACTGGCCTGAGAGTCGGGTTGTAAGACCCACAAGAATTGTTTTCCACTATTTACTAAGCCGTGACAAAACTCCATCAGCTGACCCTTGTCACAAATGTAATACTACCAAAGCTCACGTATATAACTGACTTTGGTGGTTGGTTATCTAGCCACGTAATGTTGCTCCTATCTTCTTCGCATAAGCTGTTGGAAGAATTCTTTGATTGTGGGAAGTCTTGCCTTGAGATGGGCATGGAGTGGTCCAATTATGAAGATATTTGGACAATAATTGTGGATTTGAGAGAGAATTGGCCCTTGAAGATCCTCAAATGTGTTGAGTATGAGTGCTTGGGCTCGTGGGGTATGTTGAGTCTCATTCAAAGCTATTTGGAAACTACTACTAATCAAGTTGGCACGACAAAGATTTGGAAAGTCAAGGGCCCGGAGATAACCTTCCATGCCCGGTACATTTGCAATTAGTACATCCGTATCATCTCTTACCATTTGAATTGATCAAGAACTCATTTGATTAAAAGCAACTAAAATAACTTTAAAGGCAATTTATGAACTACTATATCAAGCAATGATATGAAAAAATATTGATGAAATAAAGAGATCAGAACAAAACAAATTTATGTGAAAATCTAAATTGGAAAAAATCACGGGCGAAAGACTGTAAAATTTCACTAAAAATTTTTTGGAGAGTACAAGATGTATAGATAGGCCATCACTCCTAACGCAAATACACTCAATTTTACAATCCCATCAACCATATAGATATAGTTAGGTCTATTAACGGAACATGTCCATAATTTGGGGCTCTGCCTCCCACCACAGTAGAGGAATAATTAGTTGTGGGCTATAAATGTTTGCCTATTATGCTTCTTTTGCTTCGTTTGGGCTGCAACAAATTTTATTTTAGATGGGGTTCACAAGGATTCAAGACAAAAAGCTCAACTTAAATTGCATCTACTCGCAATAAAATTGTCAAAATATTAATCATCTCCCCTAGACTATTAATTGCTGAAATCAAACATGACTAAAAGGACTGAGAACTAAAATAGTAATCTCAAAGTCTTTAATCAACTTTTTATACTAGACGGATGGAATGAAAAGAAAAAAAAATGAAAGAAAAGTGAGTGGCTACTGACACACCTTTAAAAGGAAGCTCGCTGGCTTCAATAAGTTGGGGTATGCAAAAGTAAGCCCAAAATACGCATACACTTACGTTGCGAAAACAGATTATAGGAATAGCAAATTCTTGAGCAAGATAAGGCACATAACTCTAGATCCCATCGGCTATAATGCAAGTCACTGGCTTGTGGCCTTCATTACTTTTGCGACCCGAGGCAAGAAAATATTTGAGAAATGGCACCGATTTTCCTTTCAAAGAATCACCGATTAGAGAATTGGTGTGTACCTCTCCGTCATAAAGGGTTTCCGGGAGAGTTTGAAAGCAGACTCCGGGATATGCGCTGAAAAGTGATTGAACATCGGTGTGGCGAAGGAGGCGAGTATGATGTTGAGCGGAGATGAGGAAGGTGACATGGATTCTGACGGAGCAGAGAAGCTTGATTAACTTGAGATTTAAGTTTACGTGCCCCTGGGCCGGTAGGGGGAAAATGAGCACGAGGTATGACTGGGACTGTATTTGGATCCATTAACGTTCTGCAATCAAAAAAGCTGAAAAAGGCCTTTGTCCAAAGTTTTTCCGAAGGCTTTGGTGCGCTGTTACGATGTTTGTTGTTCAATGTTTATATGATGAAAGATTTGATAGGAAATGGAGTATGAGGAAATGTCAAATGCATGTTGAAATTGGGTCTGCATGTTTTGTTGTTAGTATTGTATTAGTAGATGACGTGTTATAGGGGATGAAAAGTGATTTTTATTGTCATAAATCTACTATACTCATTGCTACAAATTTGTTGCTACATTTGTTTGTTAATTATGTGATAAATTACATTTGAAGCATATATCATGCTTTATTAATTGTTGAGTCTTATTCATTAATCTTTATTTATTGAATCATGCAATGACATGATTCAATAAATTTGTCGTACTATATAATTGACTCGAATCAAACGACTTGTGTTATGTTTGGATTTAAGGAAAGAAATGAGGAAAGAATGAGAATGGATAAGAGAATGAAATGATTTCTCAGCATTTCATTAATACATTTGATGACAAGTAGGAAAGGTCCCTTGAATAATTTATTTTTGTAGAAAATGACTTAAATACCAATATTATGAAAAAAAAACATATAAATTATATTAAATAAAAAAATATATAAAGGATATAAGTATCACGTGTACAGAGAGCAAGGAAGGATGCTAGTTTCATCAAGGATTTGATTTTAAGTACATGATATTCAAGAAGATATTAGAAGTAAAGCAAATCTAAGAATGGATATGAAAAATGGGTAATTGCAAAAGAGAGGAGTATTGCGGATCAACTCTTTGTTAAAGGTTGGGGAAGCAGCTGCAGGTTTGCCAGGAAAAAAATTACTTCTTCCGTTCTAAAAAGTCACAACCATAAAAAATATGTAAATTAAGAAAATTATCATTTGACGAGAGAGAAAATATTTAAGTCATTTAAATTTTGAACAACCCCAAATAAACATGTCTTTCGTAAATATATGCGTACCACATATTTTTATTAATTTTGTTGATATATGCTATAATATTCTTTTTAAAGATTTTTTAAAAAATTTGTAATATTATTTTCATGACGCAGGGAGTATTCGTATATATTACATACGTGTATGTGTGTGTGTGTGTGTGTGTGCGTGTCTAAAGTTATGATTGTATATTTCATTCCAATACTGGCCGGAATATATCATTCAAGACCTCTCCTATGAAACGAAAAGAATGAATTTTGAGTCCATCGGAAATAGTCCATTCCACCCTTAATTCATGCAATCCAAATGTAGCATTAGTTCCAATGATTATCCCTCACATTGAAATACCAAGTGATGCTTTATAGTATTTAAGTACGCTAGTTCCGTAAACTTTGCTTCATCTAACTCAACTTTAGTTTAGATTTATTCTATAAAATAAAATTTTATAAATAATTTAATAATTAAATATAAAAAAATAGACTAAAGAGACTTTATGTCACGTTATCGAGGACCTTGTTTCAAAAAAAGAACGCCTTGGAGGGAAACAAAATAAGCCATCTGGGAGTCCCTCCAAGGCATCAAGTGAAGGGGAAATTGTGCTGACTTAGCAATCGCACAGACAAATAATAGAACGACATACAAAGTAACAAATAAACAATTCACCTCATTATTATAAATCATGTTATTGAATATTTTGAATAAATCTTGAAATTCTTCTTTCGTTTCTCTTGATGGTGAAATAAGACTAAGCTCATGAGTTTATTATTCTAGGTCGAAACAAATCGATAGGATCCCTTTTTTTATGTGCTCATGCCCCCCGTGTGGCGATAGAGGGTGAAAAAGGTAAGAGAGGGATGGAGTTTCTCTCGGTTTTGGCATAGCAGGCCTCTGGTGTCCTTCCTTTTTTTGGAAAAAAAGGAGGGTCCGATAAAGTCAATTCAACCATTATGGTTCTATTCTAATCGATCAAAGTGCCTTCAACAAGCGTGTTTCAATTTTTTTTCTATTCTGATCTCAAATCACGCATTTTGCTTGTAAGAAGAGAAACGAAAAAAGAATGAAAACCAGTTTTACCATCTCTCTCTATATAAAGAAGTAAAATGGTGATGAATAGTGCTAATTCGGTGGAGTTAACTCCGTTAACTTGACTGCGTTTATACAGAGTCCACTGAGTTATGCTGAATCTGTCCATTTTCAATCTCACAATAATGAGTTTTTTTCTGATTTTAGCTCCATTTATACATGTATTAGCACTTTCTACCGTTTTGATCAATCGTAACTGACGCAATTGATGGAGCTTTTAGTGGCTACATGGACAATGAAATAAATAAAATAAGTCCATATATACGTTTTAGAAAAAATGTATATATACACGTACAACCTTATGAGGAATTCATAGATTGATATTAAATAACTCTTTTGACTTTTTCTTCTCGATAAAAAATTGGAGATCGATATTGGTGAGAAGCTTGCTCAATAGAACAACAAAACAATTTTAAGGTGGTGACTGGTCAACTACTGAAAGAGAGTCGGAGAAGACAAAGTGAGGCTGTCGGAGGAAAAAGACAAAGTGAACAAGTGAGCAAATCTGTAAGCAATCTTTATAGATCTATATCTCCAAAGCCTTCTCTGTTGGAATTTACAAAGTTTGACAAACATTAATTGCTGGGTTTGTGATAAAATTAATGTCATAAATAAATATAATTGATAGTTGATGTCAAAAGAAAGTTTTTAAACTTTGTGAGAGGTTTCCAACGATTCAATAATTATAAAATTCTATTAAGAATTGAGAGAGATATGATGTTTTAAAGTGGGTATGTTAGAAAACATTTATGAACAAATTAAAGAATATTAAATGTTTTGTCCCACATTGGAAATACAATAAACTATGCACTAGTTTATAAGTATGAATGCATCAAGTACTTCCAAATGAGAAGTAAAGAGAATGAAAGACATAGAAAGGCAAAGCAAAACAGTAAGTTTTAAACATGCTTTTAGGCGCACTTCGTACGCTCGCATTGTCGCTTTGAGCACCGGATCAGTAAAATTTCATAGAAAATTGCTATTTTTTGTTGTGTTTTCACCAAAAATGGACAGAAGCGATAATACATCTCCTATTCAGACCATTTTAAATGGTTCTAACTATGTTTTGTGGTCCCAAGCCATGAAAATTTTTTTGAAAGGAAAGAAAATTTGGCGATATGTTACTGGAGATTACAAAATTTCGGACCTCATTTCTCCATCATTTTTTACGTATGAGGTATCGAATCGAAGCTAGGAATATCAGCTATTGACTCCAATTGGAGGAATTGAAAAAGGAGGTAAGAATAGGGAGATATGAGCTTTGGAAGTAGGTTAGCCAGGTGAAAAAAAATATGGGCATTCTGACTCAAATTTAACTCAATCCACCTCAATTCTTAACCAAAAATGTTACTTTAAAGTGTTAATAAGTTCTAAATAAACTCAGGAACAAAATCCCTCACTTGTTCATCATTTTTGCATCGTCGCTAGGAGCCCTCGCCTTGAGCACCGGATCAGTTTTGGTTTGCAACACAAAGGATACTGGTTTGAATGAAGAAATGTGCCTTAAATTAAAAAGGCATCTATAGAAATATGAACAAGCAATTGTTCATCATTTCTTTTTAATTTTTTTGTAGCAGAATTAATGAAGAGATTCATCTCTTCATGATCATTAAACTAAAAGGACACAACTCCTTTTTACTGAAACATTGCAACAAGTGGCTGAATCAAGACACCAATCCGTACAAAATAAATAGCATTGTCAATATTCATTTCTAAGACGTACTTCAAATTCGAGTTTCATTCTCTCTGAATTCTATCTTTCTAAAATATTATACATATACAATTTTTGATTACTTAGCAAATTTGAATTTCTAAGTAATATAACAAATTCATTTTGGTGTCTATTTTATCTTGAAAGGCATTCCATCAGACTCTGTGTAGCAATTTGTGGATGACGAAAATTGTCTTAAGGAAAGAGTGATCATCACTTGACTTAAGCTAATTAAACCGAAGTTCATTTGCAGCAGTTTAACATCAACACAAGTTTTTCAACAACAAATTTCCAAAAATATTAAGAAAATTTTTATGTTGATAATTCTTGTGAAGAAATAAGATGGCTTATCATGATTCAAACAACAGTATATTCAGGAAGGAAAGGTTTGATGGCAATTTCTTTAGGCGTTGGAAGGGAAAGATGTACTTCTATCTTCGACAGCCTAGATTGGCATACGTTCTGGAAGATTTAAAGCCAAAATATGCAAAAAAAGAGGCACAAACGAAGGATGAAACTGAAGCATTACTCAAGTGGGAGGATGATGACTTCATATGCAAAGGAACGATTCTGAATGGGATGGTGAACTCCTTTTATGATGTATATGAGCAAAAGTTCACCCACAAAACAGCAAAGGAATTATGGGATGATATCAACATTAAATACAAAGTTGATGATGCTGGCAATCGAAAATTTCCTGGTAACAAATATGTATGAATTTATTATGATTGATAACAAACCATTGTTTCCATAGGTTTATGAACTACAATTCATAATGAATCAAGTTAATGCTGAAGGACATATGCTTGATGAGGCCTTCCAAGTTTCTACAATTATTTCAAAATTACCAATAAGTTGAAAAGAAACTAGGAAGGAACTCAAACAGAAAAAGAAAGCAATGTCTATGAAAGACTTGATACAATATCTCCAAATTGAGGAGAATTCTAGAAAAATGGATACAACTATGTACCAACTAAGAATTCCTTTTTCTAATCTAACAGATGATTAAAGTTTTGGTTTTTTAAAATAAATAACTAATTAAATAACTAAAGAGCAAAAGTAAATTAAGGTTTAAATCAATAGAGAAAGAAGTACTAATATTTCGATTTCACTTACCCTTCATAATTAAAGTCAATCGATTTACCATGCAAGTTATATATCTTATTGTTGTGATAGTATAATTTCCCAATTTTAGATAGATACCTATCTCTAGGTGTAACATCCTTAATTCAACTTACCAGTCACACAGTCTCCATGCGAGATTTAAATAATTTGAAAAGCATTAAGTTCTTTGGAAATTCCCGGATTTATTAACCTAAGTATAATTACTACCGAAACCACATAAGTTACCTTGAACTATCTCTAGCAAAGTTTAACCTATGGTTATATCTCAATTTGTACTCACTAATCTTCACCTCTCGGTCCTTCAATTATATGACAATAGATCATCTAAATAGTAGCTAATTATTTAGAAACATTAAACTCATAAGACATATCTCACAACAAATAGATCCATAAAAAGCATGATAAAAATAATAACTTTAATTACTCATTGGCAAGATCCATCTAGTCTTAGTACAAGAGTGTTTAGAGCATATTTAAATTACAGAAATCAAAGAAAAAGATAGAGAAACCCATAAATAAGTCAGCGGGAATATGTCGTGGATAGCCTTCCGGTCTCCACCTCCTTGAGCTCTTCTTTGCGTTATACGATTTGTCAAAGTCGAGATCTGGAAATTTGAGCTAGGAGGTGGTATTTATAGCTTTTAACCTTAGAATTAAGCATAAGTCGACTTAAATTAGGTTTTTTGTCTTTTAGTCCAAGTCTAACTGTTTAGAAAAGTCCAAAAATTGCGCAGGTCAAAGCTTTCCGGAAAAGTCAACAGAATTCACGATAAGTTGCACGGCCTTCTTTACGGCCTACCTTACGGGTTGGCTTATGGCCATAATCTAGGCCGTAAAGTCCTCAGGACTTTGGTTTTTGCTTCTGCTTCAATTCCAGGCAATCCTTGTTCGTCTGAGATTAGGTTAACTTCGATTTTTCCTCGAAAATAGGCATTTTCAAGCCCAATTCTCTGCACTGTAAGCCCAATAACAATAAAAGATATCTAATCCCTTGGATTGATGATTTGTTAGCCCAAACGGATATATAAGTCCAACCTATGCATTTTTATAATAAATCAAGAGAATAAACATAAAAAAATATGTATATAAAAAGCACTGATCACTTCTGTCAAATGGAGCCAGGGAAAACAGAGTTGACTAGGTCAACCAGTCCATGGTTAACTTGGTAAACTGTCTATTTTCAATTTATTCAATTACTTATATTATGTTAATTACCTTAAGTATTATTATTATTAATATTATTGTTATCATTAATATATGTTAATAATATTATTATTCTTATAATTATTTTATTATAATTAATATTAATATTATGTAAACCTTTATATGTATTATTATATTATTGTTAAATACCATCAAAACAGTTTTGGGTTTTGAGACATAATGTTGGGGAGCCGGAACATGAGATGTCAACCCCAACAACCAGGAGTTGCATATGATGCAATTAGCAAGGAATTGCTTACCTAAATAACTAAGTTTTGAGGGTTAAGCCAAAGTTTACTCAAGTCTTAGTGAAATATGAATCTTGGCCCACTATATTATCATTTAGATGGATACTAATAATAAGAAGTATAGTGGAAGTTTATTGTAAATTGCATTAATGAACATGTCACTAAAACTTTGCATATATTTGTTGTAAATATATAATGGCAACCAATTCATCATCAACTTTTTCACTATGATACGTCCTTGAGAAGGACAAACTGAAAGGATTAAACTTTTTAGACTGGTATAGAAACTTGAGAATAGTTCTCAAGTAGGAGAAAAAAGAATGTCTTTGAGAAGCCTGTTCCAAAGAAGGCACTTGCTACTAATGCTCCCCATGATGAAAGGAATGCTTACCAGAAGCATAAGGATGATGCATTAGATGCATCTTATTTGATATTAGCCACCATGAGCTCAGATCTTCAGAAGTAATTCGAGAATGTGGAGGCATATGACATGATTATTAACCTGAAAATGTGTTTTAGGAGTAAGCACGACAAGAAAAGTACTAAATTGTAAATGACCTCACTGCGTGCAAGCTAGCTAGAGGGGGTCCAGTCAGTCCTCATGTAATCAAGATGATTGGTTACGTTGAGAACTTAGAAAGATTGGGCTTCCCCATTAGTCAAGAGTTGGCTACTGACATTATTCTCCAGTCATTGCCTGATGACTATAGCACGTTTTTTACGAACTATAACATGCATAGTCTTAACAAGACATTGACAGAACTACATGGGATGCTTAAGATTGCGGAGCAGAACATCAAGAAGGACGTAGCCCCTAATGTTTTTATGGTGCAAAAAGGGAAAGGGTTTAAGAAACAGGGCAAGGGAAAAGGCAAAGTGTTTGTTTCCACTGTCAAGAGCGTGGACATTGGAAGAGAAATTAAAAGAAATACTTGGAGGATCTGAAAAGAAGAAAGGAAGTGAGACTTCATCTTTAGGTATTTATGTTATGGAAGTAACTGTTGCTACTTCTAGTTTTATGTCATTGGTATTAGATACTGATTGTGGTTCTCACATTTGTATAAATGTGCATGGACTCAAGGAAAGTAGAACATTGGCAAAGGGAGAAGTGGACTTGCGCGTTGACAATGGAACAAGAGTTACTGCTTTAGCTGTAGGAACATTTCAATTACCCTTACCTTCTGGCATGGTTAGAACTTAATAATTGCTACTATATACCTACAATAAGCATGAATATTATTTATGTTTCATGTTTAGACATTGAAAGTTTTCATTTTACTATTAAGAAAAATGATTGTTCCTTTTATTTAAATGAAATATTTTATGGTAGTGACCAATTACAAAATAGATTGTATATTCTAAATCTTGATATGCCTATCTATAACATAAATACTAAAAGGTTCAAATCTAA
>JAUMHB010049465.1:0-16784 GCA_032359685.1 Pittosporum tobira
CTATTAAACAATGATAACTAAAAATATATTGTAAATAAAAATTAATTAAAATTATAAGGTAAAATAAAATTGATAAATTTTACATAGTTTAAGGTTTGATTTCTAAAAATTTACATAGTTTAAGGTTTGATTTCTAAATGTTTTCTTTTGTTAGGGTTCAATATCTTATTATGCCATATTAATCCAATGAAATTACGATATTATCCCTAAAAAAAAGTATGACATCACTTTCTGACCAAAATTGGACGGAATTTTGGTTCGATGGTTCAATTTCTAAAAATGTATGAACATTGAGATTCGATTTGAATTTTTTTTTGTCAGGGTTCAATGTCTAAAAGTAATAAAAACACAGAGTTAAAAATATTTTTTAGTCATAATTTAATAAAGTAGCACACATTAGTTAAAATCAATAAATCAGTAAATATATGTCGCAAAAATTTCAATAAAACATAATGAAATTCCAATATTTAAGAGTTTCACTTGATAGAATTACATGGAAATTAATCGGTTCCTTTATTTATTTTTTCTTATTTTAAGAAAACCTTAAAAAATATTGTTATTAAATTGATTTATATCCGCCATATATAATTAATAAAATATCTCGTAATGTGCAAGATGTTACTTTTTTATTATGCCGTCTATGTAATTTCCCCCCCGCTCCAACTCACCACTTATTTAATGGAAGTTGGAAATTTTAGATGGGATAACCTAATTAAAGATCAATGATAAGTTCAATCCACAAATTGCTGAAAATTAACTTAATAAATCCACAAATTGCTGAAAATTAACTTAATAATTAAATAAATAAATGACATTAAGTTTAATGAGTTGGTGTGCGTTTTCTTTTAATTCCAGGTAAATAACAAGTTGTAAATTGCATTTTACAACTTAAAAGGAGAGGGGGAATAAAGAAAGGCACTTGTCCCATGCAATCAAATGAATGTAATTGCAGAAATAATAACTTTCAAATAAGATAAAGAATGAATAAGATGTTCAACGAATAAGATGAACTGTAATCAAATGAATTCATATCAATTTTGAATTATAAAATGTTTCAGATTGACTTTCAAAAGTAAAAATGTTTTTTTATTTTTTAAACAGAGGGAGCCTGGCTTTTGCATAAACCTGATTTCTAATTGAAGTCATCAGATTTTGTACTTCTGAGTCCGAGAACCATCCACGTAGGTTCATAGGAGGAGCGGAAACTAGGGATTCTTTTTATTATCACGTCTCTTTGTGGTCTTGGCAAGGGCATTACGAATCTCTCTTTTCCGTTTAGAGGCATTGCTTACCGTGTTGGTTGCTGTGGGATGGCTGTTAGAGTTGTTGCCTTGAGCTTCTAGGACATCCTTCACGAAAAACTTTAACCTCCATAATGTGAATTCACTCTGCACCAAAAACAGTCGAGTGTTGTGTATTACCCCCCAAAAGAATTTACTGTAAGAAATCGAACGATAAAGATTCAATTAGACAAAGGGTCAACTGACAAGTTAGATGAAGACCTGAGCAGTAATGTCGAGGTCAACCTCTTCGGCTGTTGCTTGAAAGGTGGGGACCTCCTGAGATACAACTTCCAATGCCTTCGCAAGATCTTCTGGACACAATTGACTGAGAGCTATCCCAAGTTTTCTTTTCTCTTCAATAGACATTTTCCTGAATATTATTACTTTTGACTTCATTAGAAATGCAAAGTGGGATTAGGATGCTTGACTGGGGCCTAGTCATTAAGATATTCAGCAGATTCAACACTGAAAATAAGGGGCCTTATTTATGAGATGGCAAAAGAAGTAGACTATTTTTTTTTATACCACGAATATCCAATACCTGTAAAAGACTTTGACTATGTTCTAGTCCTCCAGGCAATTGTAGGTATAAATACTGACACTTTCAGTTTGTCCAACACATTTGGGGGATTTGTTGACAAAGCCGATTTAGGAGATTTGGGCAGACCAAAAACCGCAAGGTGCTGTGGAAGTGCGCTTTTTAGTTTTTTCCTAGTGTTTCGGGGAACTTGGGACGAATGAAAATGCAAGAATTTTCAGGGAGTAAATGCACACTAAAGATGTTTACACCATCCAGTTTAAAAGAGTATCCTATACTAATTTGCAAATTGCATGAAGTATATCCAGAAATAAATGTATTGGCAATATATGAGACGGAGATATAAAGAAGAATGACGACTATACTATTACAAAATGAAGTTCCATAAATTGTAGTACGTGAACAAACCTGCGTTTTTGAATCATAATTTCTTTGAGCTCTTCCAATTGCATATTGGCATCATTAAGCTGTAATCAATAAATATAAGTTCGTTGTTAACCCATGTACCATATCATAAATTACAAGGATCTGAAAAGAACTGTCACCTAACTAGCGTATCTCACAGGAAAAGTCACAAAATGTTTGCAGATAATACATAAGCTTCCAAGAAGCTTCTTGTTACTTTATGTATTCTTTAGTTAAAATAATACTACTATAAGAAATTCTGTACCTCGTTACTAAGGTCCCTAGCCAATTTGGCATGAGCTGCCTCCTGGGCAAGCTGTTTCTTTAATTGAGCCTCCGCTTTCTCCTCTTCACGTCTTCTGTCCTGTATGTGTATCAGTTAGTGTTAATAAATGATCTGGAGGCAAAAAGACAATATCTTAACGTATATTCTACCCCAATTCTCCTTTCCCCATCCAACACATAGCAAAAAGAAAAAGAAAAAATTACACACGGACACCATGCACAAGGATCTGGCTGCTGACAGTCCATTATCAGAAACTCTTAAGTCCTCTGTTATTATTATTTATTTAGTTATTTGGAATTTATACATTAGGAAAGGTCCAAGTTTTTTGTGATAGCAATTACCTCCTCCATAACTTTTGGCAAAAGCTGCTGCCACTTCTCCTCAAATTTTTCCAACAAAGCTTTGGCCATTGAATAAACATCACTTGTTTCATCATTATATTTCATTGCATTGTTAAAAACCAACTGCACGTCAGCATATATCTCGCGCACATGCTTATATCCAGTACCATCCTTCACCTCCATTTGGTTTTTTATTGTACTGAAGTCCATGGGCCTATCAATAACCTATCACATACCATCCAACAACAAATCAGTCGAACACGTACACCAAAAATGTAAATACAAAAAACTAGCACAAGAAATAGACAATTCTAAAATATTAGTGGGCGCGTAAACAGAAACACTACCCTAGCTTCTATACACAACTGGTTTAAAGGGCATGAAGTAGCATAATCTATGGAACATGAAAAATCCCCAATATGACAAAACCATACATGAGAATATCATCTAAGATTTGCATTCCTTTCAAAATAAATAAATAAATAAAAAGTACATGCAGTAAACCTGTAAATTAACAAGCTGGGTGTAACTGAATCAAGCTCACACCGTCACACAAAATGATGCATTATACACACTATCGATAAGATCATCATACATCAATATTATTACAGACTTGCTTAATCAATATGTCATAGGTACCTTAAATTTTTTGAAAAGTACACCCAAGCTTTCTCAAGTATCCCTTCATTCCATAATATAAGAGCATTTTACTAAAAGGTCAAATATTAAGAAGCATATTTAGCCATATGAGTCAAGAATCACCACAACTTATTATTTATAGATTATTCATGTGGGTTTTTAATGATTTTCCTTTTTATTCATTTTTAACAAACATTAGCTATGTAATTTACCAAACATAAGAGCAAAATAAATTTAATGATCACATTCAAAGATCATGCAGTGATATATTAAGTCTTGAGAGATTTGAGAGAGGCTTTAGGGAGAGATAGTGTAGGGGAAGGGACAAGAGCAAAAAAAACCAAATTTGGAGTAAATGTGTGTCCTAAAATTCATTTTGCTCTTATATTGTGGAGCAAAATAAAAACTCATTTTGCTCTTAAATTTTGGAACGGAGGGAGAATTAAAGAAGAAAGATAAAACTCCATGACCAATTACATGGGTTGACTACATTAATTCTTTTTTTAGCTAAGATGACTTTGGCACCCTTCTGTACCAATGAATAGGCTCCGTGTTTCACTCAATCAATTTTATTTTTATTGCAATGATGATAAAACATTTCACCCTGTATCTCATGCTGTCTCCAATGCTATTTATTGTTCCTTTATTTACATTGGGCAAATATTCAGCTAGTGGTGGCTATGTGCCGAATATAAAGATATTCATTTGAATTTCAAATTTTCAAAGAAGTATAAAGAAAATCCTGGGAATGCTATATAAGTTTTGGTGGCCCATATTCTATACAGGCATTGCAGCATATTATAAGTGTTAGAGATGTATGCTATGTGTACATTCACATTCCAAGCAGGCACAAAAAGAACAACAATCGCGTTGGCAACTTTATGAATAGAAAGAAGCAAGGAGTTTTACCTCGTAGAAAGAAGAAGCAAGGAGTTTTACCTCATAGTAGTCATGCAATCCAAGACCTTCAACATCTACCGGTTGCATAAAGGGCCATGCCCACTTATGCTGAGTGATCTGACATGTAAAGCAGTGTTATTAGGCAAAGGAAGTTGTAAAAGGAATCCATGCTAGTAACCTAAACAAATTCAAACAAAATATTTAGAGAAAACAGGAGAGGAGCTTGTGCTTTCCTAGTTGAAGGAGCAGGAGTAATGAAACTATGCCATTTCATTCAATTTATCATAAAACTACGTTGTTGCACCATTCCCTTAAGGGTTCCACTTTTCCTTTTAGAGTTTTGTAAGCCTCAAAACCCCATGCTTTCCCAAGCTAGGAGAGCACAAGCTCCTCTCCCGTAGCATTCCAGACTCCTAAATGTAAGTATTACATCAAATAAACCTAATTCATCATCAAATCTAATTCCATACTACTCAAAGTATTAATTAATAGCTTTTAGAATCTTTTCAACGTGGCGAGCATCATTATTCTCACCATTGAGCAAAAGTGCAGAACTCAATCTTGAGTTTTAAGGTGATGAAAGAGTGACTATAAACTCAAGGAAACTTCAGTTCATCTTATTCATGAAAAACTTGAATAATATCTATTAGGTAGCACAGGGAGTCCCAAAAAAGGCCTTAATATAATTGTTGAACCCGACTTGAACCAAAAGCCTAAGCTCTTAGTATGTGGGACTGAGCCAACTCGCGTGTTACCTTAACAATCTACAACCTATGTTACTCATTAGATTGAGACTTCCAATTCAAGAATATAGCACATATTATCAAAGTGAGAAATCCAGCATATATACAATGTCAAGAAGCTGTAATATGAATATTAAATAATAAACAAACTGACAAACAGTTACAAAAAAGAGACCAAAGCTAATGCATACACACTAGAGAAAAATTTTCCAATAAAATGTATACATTTGTAACAGGATGCAGCAACTTAATTATCAAGATAAAAAAGTAAAAAAAATAAAATAAAAAAAGAAAGAAAATATATCAGTCTTGAGAATTACCTGGCGCAATATCGTGCCAAATTGGCGCATAAGCTCTTGCATTCTCTTTGGAGCTGACGCATCTTTGCGTGATGGATCATATTGCTGCTTTTTCATGCTAGAAGTGTTTAGTTGCTTTTCACTTGTAGCCAAGTAGAACTGCTCAACTTCATTCACTTGTTCCCCAAGCTGCAAGTAAGCACGTACAACTTGATTACGATGTCCAGTAGGTACCATAACCAAAGTTAGCAGGACCCTCGTAGATAAAATTGCACCTTTTTGTTCTCATAATTAAACAATTTATTTAAGAGTCAAATAAAATGTCTAATGCGAAGAACTTCAACTATTCCCAATGACTAGCAACCTATTGTAGTTATAATTAAATGCTAGAACATAATTACAAGGCCAAATGAAAAGATGTACAAAATGCAATAACAAGATCTTATTAACATATAAACTTTGGGGAAATATCCTTATTCACTTTGAAGTCATGCTTAATGATTTAATTTTGATTTCGACCTGGAAAATGCTGCATGAAATTCCAACTTCCCCCAATTAAAATGATGAGAGTAACTAACCAATCATTCTGCATACAATATTAAGTATAGTGTCATGGTGACGGACATTTGTTCCCTCTTCTTTTTAATGGAGGGAGGAAAATTTAGAGAGAGAGATAGAGAGAGAGAGAGAGACAGATTAACATGCTTAGTCTATGATGTCAAACAAACTAATAGTCCACTAGCATGTTACTTATGTTTCAGCATATAAATGGATTTACAGAAATTATAAAACCAACGATGTTCGAACTAAACAAACCGCAACAACATACACAAGAGTCCAAATTGCTCAGATATTAGTAATAACCTTGTCGACACGCGTGAATAACTCATCGACATGATGCCTGAACTCGTCCACTTTGACAAGATTATCTTCCATATTCGTATCTGCCATTTTTCCAATTTCCAGATTTGATGTATCCACCATTTCCTACTGAAATATAACATGTTAACAACATCTACAATGACATAGTGTTACAAGCATTGCATTGATGAATGATGACAGTACTAAGCAGCAAGAAGAGAAGCAAATGGAAAAAACTAATGATCAGGACATATCATTAATGCAAACATGTTTGCATGATTAACAATAGACCAAAATTACAAGTTAATAGCGGAAATGAGCGAATTTGAGTTCAAAGATGTTGTCCTTGTCTAACTTGGTTCCTAGTTTCAAACTCGGAAACATAATTGCCATCATTTAGGAAGTATGTGTCAAAAAGCATAATATCAAATACCAAACGGTGTACGACCGTAAGCATTTTTTATATTTCTTCAAAAACAGAAACCAAAGTTTGGTGCCATATTATAACAGTATGCACGAGTTATGGGTTTTTTCAACTAGCTAATACATGTCATTACAGAAGTCAAAATAGATATTTTGTCAGAAAGGCCAGACTAGCTCGTGATAGTTATCTTCCCTTGCTACGGAATATGCTACAATATCTCTCCTTTTTGGGTTTCCGGCTTCCCGCTATTGGGACTTTCAGAGGGTAGTTGTTCTATATCTCCTCAAGCTAAGTTTATTGCAATAATGATGGATGAGATTGGTATTGGACTACCTTCTGCCTTTTTTAATATATTAAGCACTCGTAAGTCCTACTATTAGTCCTAGAATTACAAAACTGATGGACTAATTTTCACTTCCAAGCCATTTGTAGACCATTTATGAGGGGTTATATTATCCTATGAAAAAATAGGGATTAAATAGTACCCCTTTTGGGGTATCAAATGGCCTTGCAAAGGCAAATAATAGTCCATGGTTGTAATAGTAGGATTAAAACGTATTTAACGCATTGAAAAGGTAGAAAATAGTACAATCCATCCATAATTATTGAAAACAAATATAGCCTTAGGGATTCGGGACCCTTCACTAGGATCTTTCTTTATTATTATTATTTTTTTAAAAAGACTTCTTCTATCTTAGATTTCCCCTTGTCCTCCTTAGGTGTTACTTTTTAATTTATTCTAAAACCTTCTTCTTTTATCTAAAATATAGACACGCTAGCCGAAGAAAACAATTTGGACTTTTTTGGACAAAGTAAGAAGTATAAGCATTTAAAGTTTACACCTGCTGTCATCTCATAAGCCAACTGGATCTTTTATGAACTGGGAAGGAATACAATAACAGAAGTGAATACACCCATCATTCATAGCAAATACTATTTTCAGGTTTCACTGAAACAGATCACAATTGTATGTTGAATTCCTCTTTGCCTTTAGTTTCTTTCATACTACTTGCAATTTTTTTTTTCTTTCTTTTTTTAAAAGAAACTCACGGTTCATTTTCTTCCATAAAGTAACTCTTCTTTTCTTTACAAAGTTTCCAAAACTACATAAGAAGTTCTGTTGCCAATAATAGAAAATGTTCTACCTCCACTTATGATGCGCTACTAAAAGTCTAAAAGTGTAATACCCCATAAATTTAATAATTTTTGATTGTATAATTAGTACTCTATTATTAGATTATGATTTCTCATTCTTCATTCTCTCTTTGCCTTACCTCTGATTTCTCATTCTTTATTCTCTCTTTTATCCGATGGGGATAAATAAACCCACTTTCTTCATTAATCGTTAGAGGTGAATTCCAAAAGACCACAGTTAAGCAAAGTAAAATAGCTTGCCTCACTTCCATGCATGCGATAACTTGTCCCAACCTAAAATTGCCTCTTCTATCAATCAATGCACACAAATATGCTTGCTTGAACAGACACAAACATATGTTTGCCCCGACGTAAGTAGAGCCCTGTAGGTCCAATTTGATCTTTGTACATCTATGAGCAGGCCCCTATAAAACTTTTCTTTTTACTTCATCACTCATTTGGTCATTGTCATCTTATTTTTTCATGTCAGTCACCCAAGAACGGAATAGAGAGAAATACATATATATGTGTGTGTACGTACAAGAACACAGATCTATAGATAGATCAATGCAAGAAATTGAAATAACAAAACTTAGAACATCAAGATTGCTCACAAACGAGAAAGTCTTTGTCAAGCTCAGTGATAAAACAATCCCTATGTTTTTTTAGAGAGGGAATCAATCAAATCTGGTCGAAAGAGTTTGTATGTAAAGAAAAGCTCAAATTGTCCATCGGTTTACATCCCATCAGTTAGCTATAAAGTCCCATTGGTGCAGCTCATCAGCTTACCTTACTATCCTTTTCGAACGCTTATGGCCTCATGGTGATTCATCAGAAGTACCGTGTTAAACAGTTCACAACGTCACTTCGCATTGGCGGTTTCGGGTGTAAAACTCTAACCAGTCCTTGCTTTAAAACACAAAAGGTCTTTCGGATTCATTGAGGAAAAATTCACATGTCCTTAAGCTTATTCTTCACTAGAGCTTATTCTTCATATTAATCAAAAGGATTCTTCTGGACTTAATAGAATTTCCAAAAAAAAAAAAATTAAAATTATTCTCATTCCCCTTCAATTGAATTTGTACCGCATCACTCATCACTAATGAGGTACTCTAATACGCATAACAAATATTCAGATTTCAATTTGATTATTAAGAAAAACAATCACGTCCTAATTCAAACACAACCACAATCACAATTCAGACACAAGAGCATCCATAGTTGCAGCATATAACCCCAAATCAGAATAACCATAACCCAAAAATTGGGTATTTTCCCACAATCTTAACAATATACAGAACCAAAGAAACAAATATAAAAGTGAACTTGTTTCCAGTGGCAATGCCATAGATAACACGAACCCAGTAATTTTGACAATTACATGCATATAAAGTCAAATAGTTAGACAAGAGAGAGATTGGTACCAATTGATTTTTTTTTTATCCGACTGTGATGACGGGACTGCAGCTTGATGGAGTTAGCTAGCTACTTATCTGACATTATTTGTTCACGGCGATGGCTTCTGTGCCCGGGAAAAGAGGAGTGGAGTATTGTGGTCCGGACTACGGAGTTGGGTTCTATTAAATGGCCAAGGCTATATTTGGAAAGTAAAGATATGAAAAGGCAATGAAATCTTTGAAAAATTGACAATTACAAAACTTACTAATTTATGAAAAAATCCTTCGTATTTAATGAACTACTATTTAGTACTCCCCTTCCCAATTTATATGTTTTAATTAAAGAAAATAAAAAAAAAATGTTTTATTCAAAATACTTTTGTTATCTTAAAATTAATAAAAAAAAAATTGTTATATATAGGAGAGTAAGAGAAATTTTTTTATGAAAATAAATAAATTTAATATTTTAAGGGGGGGAGTGATGATTCTAATATAAATGTTGGCTAACTAAATATGGATAATATTATAAAAATATGACAAAAAAGTATAAAATAAAGAAAAATGACAAATAAATTATGACAAATTAGACAAAAATTAAGACAAATAAAATGGGACATAGAGAGTATTACTTATATTATTCTCTCTCGTTCCAAAATTAAAGCTAGTTTACATAAAAAAATATTTTTAAAATAAATTATTTTTACAAACATTGTAAAAATATTTTTATATTTATAATAAAATGACAAATTAAGAATAACATTGTGTTTTATGATAATAAAATCAAAAATTATATCTTATTGTGAAATCTACTAAAAAAAATAATTATCTCAAACTTTGAATAAGAGATAGTATTATGTTAATCCTCCATAACTAATTTACGTTTAAAAATAAAATATTTTAAAAATATTTATTTTTGTTAATTTAAAAAATTATAAGTTGAGTATAATAATATTTTTAATTTATTTGAAAAAGCTAATTAATAGATATTTTTTTAACATTTAAATTATTTTAGTTAATAAATACATTTTAAATTATTTTGTAATAAATAGAAATGAAACAGAATATTTGAATTGTTCACATTTTTAATCTATTTTGATTGTGTCTATTAATTAACAACGCAATAAAAATAAAGTCAAAATCAAAAGAGATAATTACAATTAATTTTACATACTTTATTAAAATTTAAAATTAACATGATTACTACATGAAAAATAAAAAAGGTCTGGCGAATTCAGATTTCAATTTGATTATAAACTGAAGACCCAAGCGGGTTAATCAAGCCATACAACCAAACGACTTAGAGAAAACGTTACTCAAGTGGACCCTACAACTCAACTGCCTCTCCCCCGGTTTCAGTTCACACTCCCCACCGCTTCCATCACCACCATCATCCACTACCGTCTCTGCGCCGTAGAATGCCGGAAACATTGGTCCCGGAGTCCGCCGGCTATGTCTCTCTCTGATCGCACTGAGCTCCATCTCTGGATTGAACTTGACCGGTCCGAGCATAAACGTCCGTCTCCTCGCCTTGGTTGACATCGACGTAAGAGAAGTAATATTCACCTTCTGAACAGAATACCCGCTCCTCGAGCAACGATTCTCCGACCGGTTTCTTCTGAAAAATCGATCTCTGTCGTTAAAGAAGTTAGAAACGTTATCAGGCCCCCGAAAAGACGGCGTCCTGATGTCATACCAATCGACTTCTGATTGGTTGACATTGTTGGAGAACTCGAAGAATTCTGAGTGAACTGTGGAAGCTGTGGGGCTGCTGGTGAGAGAACTGCATTTACTGGTCTCAAGAGAGCGTAGAGAGAGTGTGTCGGGTGAGTTTAGGAAAGCAGTAACGGTGTTTGGATTTTGAGCTTCCATGGCGGAAAATTGTTTGAGAAGAGTGATGGTATTATGGTAATTTGTGAGAATGAGAAGTGGTGTTGTTGTGGGTGTAAATATATACGACTACTTAGAGAGAAAGAAAGTGTGACGATGACGGAACGTAGAGAGGGGTTTTCGCTAGCTCGGAAGAGCTAACGTACGTTTAACTTGTAGTGACGGAATAAGAATTTGTTTTACTGACACGGTAATGGGACAGAGGAAGAGCCAAGTTTTAACTAGACATGAACAAAAACTTGTTATTTTGCCTGCAGTTAATTATGCCTGAATATTTGGCTACTTATCTGGATAAAAATTACAAAAATAATTTATCTTCGGAAAATAAAGTTGGGTATTAGTAAGACTATAAATATAATCGAAACGATTTATTCGAGATCGCTCGATTAAAAGTTCGATTTGAGGTCGATTTGAAATATTAACAAGTAGAATATGAGTATGTTTTAAAGTTCAATAAATTATATGAATATTATCAAATTAGTTTTTGGTATTGATGTTCGATAGTATTCGCTCGAAAATTTTAAATTACTCGGGCTCAATTCGTATTCGGTCTTGATTCAATAGTTAAACGAGACATACATAAACTTCATTTCAAGTTCGTTAAATATACGAAAATCTGAACACGTCAATATTTAACGCGATTCGACTCGTTTACACCCTATTTATGATTTTTTGTTTGTTTGATTGATTAGAAAGTACCAAATTCGGTCAATTTTCTTTCTAAAAGTAGTAATATTAGTAAAAAATAAAAAGAAGAAATGTACAAATAAAAGAAGTAACTAATACTACTATCTGTTTGGAAGAAAAAAAACTGAAGAAGTATTTCTAATTGTGGAATCAGAAAAATAAATTATAAAATGTATTTAATTTTTGGAACAAGTGTAATGTTAAGAAAATTTTATGAGTGTAAAATGTTTTTTAGCCAAAATACTTTTATTTGACATTTCTGACCCTAGTCCATATGGGTAAACGGAATCAAAAATCAGTACTACCAGAAGAGAGAATGGAAGAAAACAAAAGCAAAAAATAACAGAATAAAGAACAATGGGAATGGAAATGGGTGTCTCTGACCAAAAAAAAAAAAAAAAAAAAAAAAGAAAAAAAAAAACAACGTGAATAGTATTAGCAGGGAAAACCACAAATAAACCAAAAAAATGATGGGGGGGCATTCCGACAATTTAAATCGGGACTCTCGCACCCTAAGCGAGAATCATACCACTAGACCAAATGCCCAATTTGGTGATTTCAATATTAATGTCTTGTAATTCAAAAACCCTCGCGTATGAAACAAAACCCTAGCAAAATACAGATACATTCATTTCTCATTGCTATCAGATTCGAATAGAGAGAAATGGGAAGAGGGGCTCTGTTTCACCTTGTTCGATCACAGGCCCGTAATCATCTCACTTCCAAGAATCTACTGCGCTCAGGTCTGATTTCTTTTTCAAAATCAAAAGTATGGTTCTTCACGATCTCTGAATGTATATATTTTACTTACCATCATTAGGGCTGATTGTAATTTTTGGATTGAAATTCAGTATAAACTTGTGAACGTCTCAATGTCTTTGCATCCAATAGGATATCCAGTGATTCAGATCTACTACTGCTTTGTATTGTTGTACTAATCAATTATACTCTCTCTATCCCACAAAGAGAGTCCCATTTCTCTTTGTTCATAGTCGATTTTGGAAACCCTGACATTTAAATTGTGAGGTAAATTTATTAAAATTAAAAAAAAAAAAAAAACACTTTGTGAGTAGTAGTAATAATCTTTTGTAGTTGGCAATATAGACCATTGCAGTGATTAAAAGCAAAGACATTCAGTTTTGGACTTTAGGATTTCGCAAATAGACTGGGAAAGAACTCAAATGAGATTCTTTTTGTGGAACGGAGGGAGTACTACTTGAGAAGAAATTGAAACGCAAAAGGTTGATTTCCGCAAAGACTTCACCTACTACTAAGCTTTTGGATTGGGGGCTATGTCATTTTTCAAGATTATGGTTTTCATATAAGAGAAATTCATACTTTTCAGTGTCAGTTTGTATATTTTGAATTTGTCTATTGTGCTGTGTTGACCCTTTTTCATGTTACCACTCTGCAAACCAGACCACCATTACAGTAACAATTAGCACCTTACAGATTTAAGCAGATATCGGAACCCTTTTTTCCCTTTTTTCTTTTTGGTGACCCCTTGACATAAAGTTTCGGTTAAGTTGATGATTATCAGCTTATCTGAAAGGCAGTAGCACTTGTTTTAGTATATAATGCTTGTCCCCTTCATTGTAGAAACTGCTAAATCTCTGAACTATTAACTTAAACGAAAGATGGATGAATACTTTGTCTATCAATTGGGTGCATAACTGTTGCAGTAGATAACTGTTATACACAGTGGTGCTTGCTTTTTTTTTTTTTCTTTTTTTTTTCTACTACTTGTCCTGAACCTAGTTATGAATTATGATTTTTCCAAAAAAAAATCACAGGTAATAAAAATGTTCCTTTGTGCAGGAAAATTTAGCATGAAATGTTATAGGCTGAGGAAGTTCCTTCTAGGGGTAGCTGCTCTAGAATTAATATGATTGATATAGGACGTATAATACTCCTCCCATACCAAAGTTAGAGATTCATTTTTCAGAACGACTTTTAAGGAAGAAAGTTACTTTTTATGAATGTATCCCTAACATTAGTTAATGCAGTAGGGTGACACGATCCTCAATCTACTTACCATATAGTAACTGCATGTTGATAACTACACGTCACTTTATAGTGTAAAATTAGTAATGTATCCTTGATTTTGTAACAGACCAAAAAAGAATAACCATCTCCAATTTATAATGGAGGGAGTATCTTTTCTTCATCCGCAGCAAAGAGGGTATATGTTAGAATCAAGCATTAGTGAAGCTTTGCTTTAGTCTCTATTACAATTTATGGTTTCAATTTATGAAATTAGATGACCACTATGGAGAGAGGTCAGGGAACAAGTACCTTGTCATCTTTCTTGACTGACTTCGATATTTCCTGCTCTTCTTCTATTCTATTATAATGTTTCCTTTCAGAAACGTGAAAATCAATATCACTAATTCACTATCTTTTCATATCTTACCCATAATTATATAAATCCTGTGAAAAAATTGATACAGCATATCAAAGAAAAGTCGGGTGTTTTTTTGTTGAGAACACTAGTCTTTTGAAATTTTCTTCAAGTTACGGACATACATGATACACTTTATTGTGGTTTTAACTTTGGAAGCTTTATGAGCAATTTATTTTTTTCTTTTATAAAAAAGCTTTGGAAAGCCAAAGAGCTCCTACTAGTGCTATTTTTGAAGTTTCCGTTTTGTTTATATGTTCTTTGGTAGTATTAGTTGTTGTGGTACAAAAATAGAGCCCCATCAAAGTTTGCTGTTTGTGTTCATGCATATCTTTGCTAAAAATATTATCATAACTCAATAGTATCCTCATTCTTCTACAAGTGAACTTGTTTTAACATACATCATCTTTATTTCTGCACACGCACACGCACTCGCATACACACATGTATATATATGACGGTTCCACCATTTGTAATTTACAAATGTATGTCGTTAGCATAAGATTATGCAATTTGTTTTGAAAGGGCCGGCTTGTGTACCCATTTTTATGTCTTTAGTTACATCCACTGTTGATATGGCAAACTTCAGGGTCATGGGATATTGTCTTTTATCTGCTCTATAGCACTAGTAGTATGTCCACAAAGACTTTTAAGGAAGAAAGTTACTTTTCAGAACGACTTTTAAGGAAGAAAGTTACTTTTTATGAATGTATCCCTAACATTAGTTAATGCAGTAGGGTGACACGATCCTCAATCTACTTACCATATAGTAACTGCATGTTGATAACTACACGTCACTTTATAGTGTAAAATTAGTAATGTATCCTTGATTTTGTAACAGACCAAAAAAGAATAACCATCTCCAATTTATAATGGAGGGAGTATCTTTTCTTCATCCGCAGCAAAGAGGGTATATGTTAGAATCAAGCATTAGTGAAGCTTTGCTTTAGTCTCTATTACAATTTATGGTTTCAATTTATGAAATTAGATGACCACTATGGAGAGAGGTCAGGGAACAAGTACCTTGTCATCTTTCTTGACTGACTTCGATATTTCCTGCTCTTCTTCTATTCTATTATAATGTTTCCTTTCAGAAACGTGAAAATCAATATCACTAATTCACTATCTTTTCATATCTTACCCATAATTATATAAATCCTGTGAAAAAATTGATACAGCATATCAAAGAAAAGTCGGGTGTTTTTTTGTTGAGAACACTAGTCTTTTGAAATTTTCTTCAAGTTACGGACATACATGATACACTTTATTGTGGTTTTAACTTTGGAAGCTTTATGAGCAATTTATTTTTTTCTTTTATAAAAAAGCTTTGGAAAGCCAAAGAGCTCCTACTAGTGCTATTTTTGAAGTTTCCGTTTTGTTTATATGTTCTTTGGTAGTATTAGTTGTTGTGGTACAAAAATAGAGCCCCATCAAAGTTTGCTGTTTGTGTTCATGCATATCTTTGCTAAAAATATTATCATAACTCAATAGTATCCTCATTCTTCTACAAGTGAACTTGTTTTAACATACATCATCTTTATTTCTGCACACGCACACGCACTCGCATACACACATGTATATATATGACGGTTCCACCATTTGTAATTTACAAATGTATGTCGTTAGCATAAGATTATGCAATTTGTTTTGAAAGGGCCGGCTTGTGTACCCATTTTTATGTCTTTAGTTACATCCACTGTTGATATGGCAAACTTCAGGGTCATGGGATATTGTCTTTTATCTGCTCTATAGCACTAGTAGTATGTCCACAAAGACAACCCTCCCTCCCTCCCCCCCCCCTCTCTCTTCTCTCTCTTCTCTTTTTTCCTTTTTATATCTACACATTTTGAATTAATCCTGATCACATACACAGTTTGGTACCTGCATCTTTTCTGGTAGGATTGCTGATAATATTATGCATTATGGCGACGACTGGGGTTGGATAGGGAGGCATAAAATAGAGGGAATGAATATATACCCTGCACTTAAAACAAATATGATAGTCCCATTTTCCAAATTCGCAAACTCTCAAGGATGGTGAAATGTCATGTTGCACACTTCATGTGACAGCCCCGATTTCCCCTCACTAATCATACCCAATTATACGCATTTACTAGCGATATTATTCGATATACTTCTTAATCTGGGGGTTTCGCGCTAACCATAGCTCTGATACCATCTGTGACAGCCCCGATTTCCCCTCACTAATCATACCCATGGAAATCGTGTGTTAAACTCTTCCTTTGGATAACTGAGGTTACCCGATTACCCCTCCCTCGTCATACCTGCCCCTTGCTTAATACATACATTCATTCTTGCGCTAAAAATAAATTAATCTAATTATTACAATCATGCAACGGAATAAATACAAATGTACAACAAAATTCTCTCTGCGATTTGATTATACAAAACACCCCAGAAACTACTTTTTCCGTGGTTCTTCTAAACATAGCGTCACTCCTCGCGCCTGGATGTTTGCGGATTCCTAGCTGTGACAGGGGACATAATATCATGAGCCAATAGCCCAGCAAGTACAATTCAACATTCAATAATAGCAAG